>OX101794.1:9475734-9535734 GCA_944452715.1 Ophion slaviceki | reverse complement strand
AATTCGGATCAACTGTTTACACATATGCATAAAATGTGTTCAACTTTACTGTAACACACGTAAATGAATTATTTGAGACACATTTGATATCTAAACGTGTAAATGTCTGCAATTACACGTGTTGCATGTTTTCAATTAGACATCAATAACATGTTAAAATTTAATATCGTTGAAGTGTTTAAAAATACATATCGAATGTGTTTGGATTTTCTGTAACGCACATAACTGCGTTGTTTTAAGTTGTCTATGGCATTTACACGTGTTAATTCCTAAAATTTCCCACCTTACGTGTAAAAAGTAACACACTTGGATTTGCAGTATGTGGTCGCAGACACCTGGTGGCATTGCTTGAGGCGTTACCCCCACTTGTAGCGCAAAAAAAAGGCCGTTTTCATGATTTTTTTTTAAGAAAACTACAAAACTTTTTTAATCGATCAATATAGCATCTTAAAGAACACATCTTGAAGAACTTTCAGTAATTTTTTTATTGAAAAATATTACATTGTTTAGTGGCAAATAGCCGTCAATGAAATAATGTTTTTATATACACGGTTTGCGGTGAACAACATTGCGGCGAAGTGGATCATCTGAAAAAAAATGCGGATGGATTTAGTCAAATATAAGTATAAACTAGTCTTTAATCGAAGGATTTTTAAAAATATTCATTTTTCACAAAATGGCGGACAGTCAAAGTTAATGGTTCGATTTTAACGAAAAAAAACGGCCGTTTTTTGGCTATAAAACGGCCATTTTTTGGAAAAAAAATGGAACGATTAAAGACTACATTTTTATGTATTAAATAAGCCTGCAAAATTTCAAGAAGATCGGTTCATTAGTGTTCGAGTAATCTTGGTCACCGACTTCAGAAATGCCATTTTGAGAAAAACGCGTTTATACTTTCAATTTCAGTTTACACGAAGAAAATATTTTTTTTTGTAAACTTACATAGTCATCTATTCCGGGCCCATACAGAAGTATGGGCCCGGATACTTATACTTAAAAAAAATGCAATAAAAAAAATCGATTTTTTCAAAATCGCAAGTGGGGGTAACCCCTTAAACTGGAAAGAGCTACGGGCTTGGATTCTTTCGATACGCATCCTTGCTGCATTTTTTAACTATCATAAACGTCTTGAAAAAGATAATCAAAGGTCTGCATCAAAAATGAAAAATCAACAGTAATAGAAGATAGAAGCTGCAGTCTTGTCTGAACAATGAAATTTTTATGCTACAAGGCGAACAAAAGAAAGATTGAAAAGCAGTCCGGTAAATTGAGGTGGAATTAATAAATGAGAAGTGAATATAGGGAATGATGGAAAAATCCACCGGAAATTCTCGTTGCAGTAGAATCGTGGATAGCGTGAGCAGAGTACCAGGGTCGAAAAACAATCTCTCTCTTTCTCTCGTTCGCTCGGGTGGTCTTTCCTCTTGAGAAAAGTACACGGCGGAAAAATCAAGGTAAACATTTTTTGTCCCCATGGGGACGTTGGAACGCTCCAAGAGGTCTGCACCCCCATCCTGCCAACCCCAGGTCGTTGACGGCTGCAGTTTACCAATGGCCTCTGACTCGACCCCGAACGGTCTCCGCTAAAACTCAACGTGCCAAGCGTTTTCCAACGCTGTATACAGATATTCAGCAGGGAAGACACCCGCGGTTCTCCCCGGAGTTCAGCGAAAGGGAGTTGAAAGTGACGAACTTTGCGACCCCCGTGGGAGCAAAGCGCATCGCGCGTCCTCTTCGGCCCTCGTTTATACAGGAGACTGCACACTCGATGCTGAAGTGCACATACGTATGAGTCCGTGTGTGGATACAGGGAGAAAACTCGTCGAATAAATGTGTGTGGGCGCCCTGATAGAAGGAATAAGAGGCGTCTTACGATGCGTCAACAACGGGGTGGTTTTTGACTCTCGTCGATATTACCTTTACGCTTTAGCAAGGATAGGATGGTGTTGAAGTTTGCATCGTTCGAATGCAACGAAAGCTCTGTTTTATATTTTTGTTTCCTTATTTTTATTATCATATCAAATCCTTTTCTGCATATTTATATTATCGATGCCCAAACGAGTGCCTTAAAAAATAATGAAGATTTTTGTATACAAAATTTGCCGAAAGAAATAAAAAGAAATTCACGTGTATTTATTTGCATTGCATACCAACGATGCAAACTTCAATGTCGTAGGATCGGGCTATAATGTGTGCATGGGAGAAAGAAAAATAAAAAAGGGACCATCCTGATCATTGATATCCTGGATAATTAAACAGACTCGGACAAGGGCGGATCCAGAATTTTTTTCTGGTGGGGATGGGATGATGCGATTATTCTGGGACTCCTCGGATTTTTTACATAGTCGATTTAGACCGTCTGGCGAGGGGGGGGGGCTTGTGCCCCCCACCCCTGAATCCGCCTCTGGACTCGGACATCGGCGTATCAGTACAACTCTGCAGACACGTACAAATCCATGGGGAACATTCATCCATACACAGCTTGGAAATGAAAAATGAATCGTGTTTTTTTTCTCAATCTTCCTCTTCGCCTCGAGCAGAAATCCAATTTAAATCATCCAAACGGATGTCATTGCTCAAGCATTTTCGAAGTAGAAAAATATTCGTATGATTCATGGAACAGATTGATTACCCACTGGACGTAATTTATGCGAAGGCTGAAATTACGAGGCGAGTACGATTTGGGAACGCGCGTGATTGATGTGAATAATTGAGTCGAAAATTCACCGACGCTGGTGGATGAGCGTTTGGGATTCAGCTCTGGTGGTATTTCGAGCTAAGCAGCATTGTGCATGGCCGATACTCGGAGCGGTGACCGCGTAGCCGCGTACCGGCTGGCGCATCAACCAGTCAGCGGAAAACCAATACTTTTGACAACTTGCTGTAGATATTTGGGCGAAACGTCTGTGCGCCGGAGAATCGGAACCATATGGGGCCAGCTATAGCCGGATAGGTTTTGCAGAGTTTCCCCGTGCCCTCGACAAATGCGGTACAGTGTAGCTTAAGGGGGTTTGCCTAGTTATAAAAGTCGAAAAATCAATTTTTCGAAACCAATATATTCTTACAGCATATCATCTCATAAATGTTCCCTGAACATTTCAAGGTGATCGGATCAAAATTGACAGATGTGTAGGCAGTTGTGTTGACGCCTGTCGAAACGCTCGGAGCGTCGATCAAAACTTTAAGGTAGTTCCTCTGCGAAAATCTCAACCAAAAGTTTACATACCATGTTCATGTTTAAAAGATTGATAATTGGTTTAATTAGTAATAAATAAAATTAAAAACTACGCAATATTGACTCGGTACTAGTAGATAATACGATGGATATCATTTATTGCCGTAAAATATATTTTATATTGTGTTTTTGATCTACCATTGCCAGTAAACTTTTTGCCGGGACTGTCCAGGCTTTGCCCCAATTGTTTTTTTTCCAGGCTTTGCCCCAATTGTTTTTTTTCCAGGCTTTGCCAGGCTTTGCACCAAAATTGTGAGGGCTTTTCATGGTTATATCTTGGAAACTAGATGGTGAATCATTCTCATTTTTTTTCACATTATTCGTGATATGTTACTCTAGCTTATCCTCGTTTTTTATCAATTTCTTAATTTTAGTTTTGACGGTAAAATTAATGATGCTCTGTTTGCCAATCATAACGCATTTGTTGCGTGTAAACCAAGCCAACTTTAAGTGTAAATATCTCAGGTTTGGGGTGGTCAAACTTATTCAAATTGCACAGATGTTTGGATAATGTGTTGAATAACATATATGTCAAATTTCAACCATTTCTTAATTCAACACTTCTGTGGAGGTACTACCTTAAACGCTGTTTCCTCGAAAAAACGTTTTCAAAGTCGGTGAGCAAAATATCGCAAAAAATACGGCATCGATCTTTCTGACATTTTTAGGGATTTTTCTAAATGGAAAAATATACTATTTGATCGGAGGATTTTTTTCCGATTTATACTTTTGATGAACGAAAATGCCTATTTTTTTCGCAAAAACCAAGACTATCATATCGTACACGCGCCATTTTTTTTTATCTCGCATTCGAAAATTCCTTCAAGGATATTCGATAACCTGGTTCAGAAGGGCAGTGCTCACCGCAAAAGACGTTTTCGAGAGGTGGTTCCTATCTTAAAAAATATATATATCTACACCATAAAATACAGAATTTTCCACTGTAACATCAATAGAATGAGGTTGGGTAGCCAAGTGCGTGTAGGGAGTAATACGAAAGGCTCCAATCCCGAAGCGCAATACGTAAAAACCCACGAGGATACACATTGGAGCTCAGGAAATTGAATAAAACAATAATAACATAGAGAATAAAGAAATAGAGAAAATAACATTTAAGAAATATCAGGATGATTATGCTGCAGCGGAACTTTTCATAATCTTTAGGATTGATTTCCTTACGTTTGCAAATACAGTCGAACCTCGATATAACGAATCTCTAGGGAAGTTCGTTATATCGAGGTTTCGTTACGTCGAGATCATGTTCATTAAAGTATTCTTTAAAACAATAGTGGTATAAACATAGGGATACTTTTTAAAGAAAGAAAGGTTCAAATTAGAGCCATTTTACAAGCAATTAGCAATTAGGGCACAATGTATATTATTATGTTGCTGTATAAAGGTTTCAGGATGTCTATCGGAAGGGAATGGACAAATCTTCGTTATATCGAGGTTCGACTGTACTTAGGACTCGCAGATTCTTTTCATCTCCTAACTGCGGAATATTTCCAAAAGGCCAAACTGCCTAAATCAAAATATACAAAATGTAGGAAAACCTCGCGTCTATCCAACTTGCACTAATAATCAAACTGCCAATAAACAATTCGTACACTAGTTATTCACATTCGTCTTTAAAAAACCGCGAAACTCGAGGAGTGTAAAAGTTTTCAGCAGCTCTGCATCCGGTCTGGGTTTCTTTCCGTCAACGCCTTCTGCTCTTCATCAAATACTGAAAGAGGTTCACTGTAATTGCGGGCCGGGAATCAATAGCTAATCTACACTGGGAGAGACAGAGGTCGAAGAAAGAAGCCAGCACACTAGCATTCGCACGGGACTAAATGTTGGTGTGTATGATTTTGAAGACCGTCCTCAAACATACCAGCGGCGAGCATGTGCCGGAAATCGACATTGCATAGATACGGCGGGTTCAAAATACCACCCTTCTTCGGACCTGAACATCCATGAGGTACAATGATGTGCATGTGTGGAGTGTTATACACATGCACATGTGCATGTGTATATCAGCCGGGGTAATAAACCGATGGCGCGGTCTAGCGATAATGAGTCGACGTAACGAATATTTATGCGCCCCCGAGTGCACAGTATGCATACTGCGCAGCGTAACACTTGAGCAGCAGAGAAAGGAGAAGCTTGAGAGTCGCGGCATCGCTCATTGCGCTATCGTCTCCGTTATCGTTGCACTACTGTAACAACGGCGCTCTCCTAATACTGTCTCTCCGACTTTAGTATGGTCAAATGGTGTTTCGAAAAAAGCCTCGTGAAAATTTTGGGTAGAACGCTATTTTTTTCCATTTCGTAGGGGGACCGGCCATGAGTGTAAAACTCAGCTTCCGGGACGTTAAGGGTGATAGAACGGCCGCCATCTTGAAATTAAGGCTGCATTCGTTTTTTTAAATTTATCGCTTTTAAATAACGCTTTGCGCTAATGTCAATAATAAAAAAGTTATAAACAAAAAAAGATGAAAAATTCGGGGATAAAAAACTTTGAGGCAAATTTATTAATTTATTTAAAATCTGATAATAAAAATGCTTCTTACCTTTTTATGGAGCATTTTGTTTTAAACAATTTAACCTATTTTTTAATTCGGTTTGTTTTTATTGAATTTTCAGTGTTGTGAAGGGACGTAGTGGAAAGTGAGTAGGTTACGTCGGTATTTAAAAAATTGTTAATCATTTTATTTCGAGCAGTAGTTTCTTTTTTTATTATATTGTTAAGTTTTTTAATGATTATTTCAAAAAATCAATCATCGTTACTCTCAAATCTCAGTCGTTTTGAAGGGCAAGGTTTTTAAAATTTATCTCCATAACCATGAGGCCGACAAAAATTTTGTTATAAGCTTTTTTGTAGTTGATACAATTCTCCATCACTTTTATTCATAAATTTTTGCGTTAATATTAACAATAAAAAAGTTATAAACCAAAGAAGATGAAAAATGAGAAGGTTAATATTAGCGCAAAACGTTCTTGATAAAAGTTATGGAGAATTGTATCAACTACAAAAAAGCTTCTTACAAAATTTTGGTCGGCCTCACGTATATGGAGATAAATTTCAAAAACCCGGCCCTTCAAAACGAATCAGATTTGAGAGTAATAATTGATAATTTCGAAATAAACATTGAAAAACTTAACAATATAATTTAAAAAAGAACCTACTGCTCGAAACAAAATTATTAACCATTTTTTTAATACCGACGTAACCTACTCACCTACGCCCTTCACAACGCTGAAAAATCAATAAAAACAAACCGGATTTTAAAAAATTGGTTAAATTGTGTATAAAAAATGCTCCATAAAAAAGCAAGGAGAATTTTTGTTGTCAGATTTCAAATTAACTAATAATCTTGCCTCAAAGTTTTTTATCCCCTAATTTTCCGTCTTTTTTTGTTTATAACTTTTTCATCATTGACATTAGCGCAAAAAGTTATGAGAAAAAGTTATGGACAATTGTATCAACTACAAAAAAGCTCTCCACGAAATTTTTGCCAGCCTCACGGTTACGGAGATAAATAAAAAAAACTAAGCACACCCTTAATTTCAAGATGGCGGCCGCTCTACCACCCTTAACGTCCCGGAAACGGAGTTTCACACTCATAGCTGACCCCCCCCCCCCCCCCCCCCGCGAAATGAAAATAAATAGCGTTCTACCCAAAATGTTCAGCAAAATCACCATTTGACCGTCCTGCTTGCCGCTTTCCTATTGAACCCTCTTCTCTACATGGCACTTCACGGAGCTATCGTCGTAAGAACGAGACCTTCTCGAGGCGCTCATCGACCCGTTTTCTCCGATAACCCGGCGCCATTTTTTTCCTCCCGGCTTTTTAACTTGAGGTCGAAAAAGCGAAAAGGAGGTGGCATGAATGGAATCCATTGTAATTGAAGATAGAAACGAACAAGATTGTTGGTGACGAACGGATATCCCGCAAGCTCCGAGCTCTTGGGAAGATGTTCATTTAGCCCCCCCCCCCCCCCGGCTTCACTGTTTTATAATACAGCACTAAAATCACATAACAATCCAAATAACTAGTCGAATTATTCATCGAAACAATTATCTAGATGGTGAACTAATGTGGACAAATTGGACATCAAGTATCGACCCTCCAATGACATTCTCATGGACTACATGACTGATATTTATCCGTTCGAGTGATCACACATAGGTCGGCTTATCTCACGGACACCCGCAAGTTATCATACTATTGTGCAATGCCATAACATACAAGGGTCTATACACATTTGCATGTGTACATATATATACCTATGCCATTTATGTAAATCCCTCGATATCCATCGAGGAGTGAGTCGTGAAAACGAGTGAATATGCATGTGCGTGCTACTTGAAGATGAGAGGCTCGGATATACGCGAGAACGGACCGGAAATCAAACCGTGTAGGGGGAGAGCGAGCGCCGAGGTAATCCCGTCGTCTTGGCGTGTCCAACAATATCCGGTCGCGTTGTATATAGTGTTCGATACTCGATCCATCATGGCTTATGCAGCGGCCACAATTCGTGAAAATCTGAAAGACTATTTCGGTTTTTGGGAAATAGGGGATTGAATAGTGGTAGGGTTTATTTAGACCCTGCTGAATCTTTGATCGCGAACGTCTATCTGTGTTTAGGTTACGAACGTCAGTGGACACTTTTGCGCCGATAAGCTCATTTCGTTTGAGTTTCCTGTAAGATTGGCCAGGACATCAACTAGGCTGTTAGACGTGTTAGGTCTTGGTTTAGGATTCGGCTGGTAGGCATATCGTGGCTAGATCGGAACAACATGTATGTGATTGTCGATTACTCGTGGAGTTGACGAAGTTGATCAAATAAAAAATCGCTTCTTCGATAGTCGATGGTGGAGGTCTCCAGTGGTCAATGACTAGCCATGGAAAATCAACAGCCTCTTTGGTACTGGAAATAAACTTGAACTTTGCGGGTTGAACTATGGAGCTCATTAAAGGCTTAAAGTTTTTGGTTGGTGGTCTCCGGTCTTCAAAGGCTAGCCATGGCAAATCAACAGCGTCTATGGTACTGCAAATAAACTCGAACTTTGGGGTTCGACCTGTTTAGCTCATTGAAGAAGGCTCAAACGTTTTAGATTATGAAGGTCTCCGGTCCTCAATGACTAGTCATGGCAAATTAACAGCCTCTATGGTACTGCAAATAGACTTGAACTTTGGGGGCTATACTATTGAGCTCATTGAAGGCTTAAACTTTGTAGTTGGCGGAGGTCTCCGGTCCTCAATGGCTAGCCATGGCAAATCAACAGTCTCTACGGTACTGCAAATAAAGTTCAATTTGGGTGTTAAACTGTTTAGCTCATTGAAAAAGACTTAAGCTTTTTAGCTCATTGAACGTAACTCATCGAATCATCACTGGACCATATCTGGTAAATTCAATATAACGCAGAAGGGCCTATGAGCGTGGTCCAAATAAGAGCAGTTCCTTCAAGTACACATACATCGATCGTGAAAACGGTCTGACGGGGGAGAGTGGAAGATAGGCGACGAGCTGAAAGCCGCGATGAGTGAACAGCGCTGTCGTATAGGCATTGGATCGTCGTCATCATCGTTGTCGACGTCGTCGTCGTCGTTGGCGATCGTATCGCTCTCACATGTATATACATATGACGAGGACGAGAGTGCAACACGCTCGTACAATTGCTATATGGAGGCTCGGAGCTTACGCGGCACGTATGTAAGTGGCAGGGTTGTTCAGCCGAAGGGACGAACGGGTTGAACGCGCTCGAACTATCGCGGGCGCACGACCCTTCTAACGTTATGTTCAAGTTATAGGACGTATGTACGTCCGGGGTTAGTACAGTTGATAGGTGTAGGTGTACGAGGAAGGATGTAGGTCAGCCAAGGCCGGAAGAACGTCCCGCATCCACACGGACACTCAAGTGCCTGTAGTCCTTTACCCACGGGGTGCTCGTCTCAAGCTCACAGAACATCCAAAATTTTAACATTCGCTTGGGTACTGGTAAATTTTTAAGTACAAGGAAATATTCGAAAAAACGGGAAAACACTGGAAAATCTGAGGAATTGAACGATATAGCTGATACTTAGGAATAATTCTTATTTAATAATAATATCAACAAGTTATCACCAAATCGTTGAGAAGAAGCAGCTAATAAATTATTCTAAAAAGTTCGTTTTTCTTGGTATGAGGTCAATTTTGAAACCCCCCCAAATACATGTGAATTTTTCATAATTTGTGTAAGATTCTGATCTTCTTGTACTTTTCAATTGATTTGAGACTGTATCTATAAAGTTGTTTGTTGAAGGACTTTCACGCTTCTAATTAGAAAAAAATATATATTTCCACTCCTGACGTTGAAAAATCATGTTTTTCGAGTATTGTTCAAGGAGATGTTTTTTTAGAGTAGTTTCCCAACAACTTCCTGATACGATTGACTTTGAGTATACGAGCACATGGATAGAAAATAAGTTTTTTACAATAAAAATGCGATATTAGGACTTAAGATCTTCTCGTTCGGAGCCATATAATTATACTTATACTTTCATAAAAATTATGTTGAAAAAGTGAAGTTACAGAAGCAAAATGACAGCACTCCGAGGCAATAAAAACTTGGGGTAGCTGTAGTATCTAGCTCATTATGATCGAGAAAATGAAGGGAACTTCAGGCAAGTCTCCAGGCTTACAAACTATGACGTCGCTCGTCAGCATCAGACTTTGATATTTTAATATCATGAGATGCAATAATCCAAAAAAAATGTGAAAATGTTGGAAAAAAGTCACACCACAATTGCATTTACCACAAACGTTATAATTTGAAATGTTGCTAATACCCCTGGTAGTCGATGCTACATTGTGAGGTATAATTATGAATATAATTTTAAAGTTAATCAAGTTATACATATATATATATATATAATGTTTGTTATAAAATAACAAAAGTTATTTTCGCGGGCGGTAGGAACGGATAATTCTGTGTCTTCCCGAGCTTTTTTCTTAACCATGCACGCCAAGTCGTTGCACGGCATTTTCGGTGTTCTTATGTGGTACCCACTTTGTACTTTTATCTAATGGTTATATAATTTTTTTCCTATAATGGTATCATGACTTTTTAAAATTAAGTATAGTATTTAATGAAATATAATGAAAACATTGTTTGAATGAAAATAAAAAGTCTAGTTCGGGATATTTGAGATAAATCAGATTTTGTATATAGTTCAACAAGCGAAAATAATTTCGAGGGGTTTTTTTAAATTACTTCGCGTTTTTTTTTACTTTTTCTAAGTTTTTAAAGGAAATTGCATTTGCTACAATGACGTTCATGAATCCAATATATTAATTTCATATAAAACAGGTGTAGTAGGTGACATAAGTAAACAACAGGTCATGTTTTTGAGTTTAATATTTTATTTTTGATGCAATATTGCTTTGCAATGTGACGTTAAAAGTCGGTCACCCAGTATTTAGAAGCGCGTATGGCATATAGAAGGGTTCGTACTGCCGAACTAGAACTATACCCTATCGACCATGACAGATATGTATCCAAAAGACAGCCTCAAATAGGGCACATTCCGCATCAGTTGACCCACGGATCGGACGATGTTGTGCCCTTACGTCGCTCAGCCTGTGGACTGTAAAATAGCATATACGTGAGAAGCTAAAATACGCAGAAGCCCTATGCAACGTACATGAGTACAAAACCTGTAATTACTGTCGTAGGAGTGCCCAGAGCAGAGATAAAAGAAATGCCTGAAAAATTGGCAGGTTTGTGGTAAAAAAAAGTCCATTGCAGAAGTACGTAGCAAGACTTCCACCAAGCTGTACATCGCTGTGCAGTACATGGCCATGATAACCCAAACATCTTTATCAATTAATCAGGGCTTTATTAATCAATTAGGGATTGATTACGGCCTTTTAATGAATGTTCCCATTAGCTTCAAAACCTATGTGGAATGCTTATTAAATTTTTCATGCTTTACTTGTGCAAGAGCGTTGGTGAAGAATATTTGATGGTGGTTTGAACCCCGCTTCACTGCTGTTCGATGTTTCCGTTCGATTATGTATGCTCGGTACAGGCTTCTATGTACACACACACATATATGTATATATTCTATACTAGCCTCCCATATTGGAGTACACGATGGATTTTGATCTCGATCGAAACTCATTAACATCGACCGTTGAACAACAATAACTTTCAACGAAGTCATCGTCGTTCATCCTTCAGTCTCTTTGCCTCTCTATCCTTCCGCTATGTCATCAGGGATGAAATCACCCTGAACGATCGCAGGCGTAAAACCTGATATATGGCGTCTTTGCAGATACGCGAGCAAACTACTTCCCCAGATATTGGTGCACGTCACATGCAGCTCCAGAAGGTAGAAGGTACGGAATGGATAATCTTAGAAAATAGGCCTTCAAGTGACATCAGGCTCTGAAGTGCCGTGTGACTCTGCGGTTATTGGCCTCTTGGTTTTCGGAACTGAGCATCTGCCTCTGTCCAAAACGTAACATTTGATGAAATTAAGTAGAGGTACGCCAGCAATTATCAGATGATCTAGGTCGAATAAATATATCTAGTGGGTCTAATTCAATGAACTACGATTGTCTTCAGTGCCTTCAACACATTTCCTGTCCATTTTTGCATCTTGTTCCTTTTCATCCCATGCATTGACAACGAACCGTTGACAACCTGAAAAGCGGATAAGACAATTTGATCGAGTTTCCCAATATTTATTTACATTATTCACTCAATCGACAAGAATAACGCGAACGGAAATGCAACATTCCATTACCATACGATGTGACAACTCGAACGGGTGAGACAAAATGGTGGAACGTGTACGTATAATAATTCACACGTTTCCGGTGAATATAGCGAGTAATGGTAATGTTATGTACCTGTCAGCTGTAGCACTGGAAAGGCCCGCTTTTGGGCTCCGAATGAGACTCGCTGTACCTCTGGATAATGGATTTATCTGTCTCCTCCCTTCGCATCTGCGTCTATTTTTACTCTCTCTCTCTCTGACGAATCGCATTTCTCTGGAATTTTTGACTTTGCGATAATCGACAATGCGATCTATCTGTCTATCTTTTTATCTTTCTACATACACTCAGCAAAAAAATTAATAGAACAGAAAGATTCGAAAATTTCTTCAGTGATTTTTGAAAGGCTTTGTGAAAAATGGTCGTATTGGGAAAAAAAAAAAGGATTTTTAAGCTTAAATATCTATTTCAAGAATTTCGAAAGGAAAAAAAAAAAAAAAATTTGTGAGCATCACGTTCAGCGTTTTCATGAGAAACAGCGCAAGTAAAAAATTTCCGTATTTTTTTCTTCAAAATCGTACATGAACTCATAAATTTTGTGGCTGAATCAATGCTGGGGTCTTTTAGCCTGATTCTTTAGTTTCAATTTGGTATTGTTTTGCTCTCTGTACGACCATTTGTCGCTGAGATGTCACCGATTGAATGAAAAGTCAGCCTTTTTTTTCTTTGATCATCGATATCTCATTGATAATCGTTAAGCGAATGAAAGGTGGGTTTCGGAAACTTGAATGAATCCTGTATAAGCTCCTTTTGGTATTTTCGAGGAATATTTTTTAAGCTCAATATTGATTTGAAAAGGTACAAAAAAATTACGTTTTCTGCCGTTTTGGAAAATCCACCACAACTTAGCAGATATTGCGAAAAATACGAATTTTCGCAGTTTTTTGAGCTTAATACATGCCCAAAGACCCTGTCCAATTTTTTATCGATCGGTTTGAACGTTTTTTTACCGGAATCGTGAAGGTTTTATCAAAAATTGAAGGAGCACTTTTATTTCCCCTTAAACGTTAATTGATGATGATTGATGAAGAAATTTTTTTTGTTATTTTTCTCACAATTTCCATCAACTACTTATCAAATATGAAAGGAAAAAAATTCAAAATTTTGAAGAAAAAAAATCTGTTATTTTTCCAACAATTTCTCATTAACTATTGATGAAATGTAAAAAAAATAGTACAAAATTTAAAAAATTATCGTTGATTTCTTACAATTTCTATAAACTACTTATCAAATCTCAAAGGAAACAAAAATTCAACATTTTGAAAAAAACCTTTATTTTTTCTACAATTTCTCATGAACTGTTCATCAAATGTAAAAAAAAATATTACAAAATAAAAAAAAAAATTATTTCAAAATGTGTAGAAAATTTAACGAAATCATCATCTTTTGTTTCACCAAACACATTTTTCAGTTGAAAAAAAAGCTCAATTTTTTTTTCCAACTTTCAATTTTTTTTGTTCGTGTTTTGATAAGTAGTTAATGGAAAATTGTGAGAAAAATAACGAATTTTTTTTTATATATTAATCATCATGAACTGACGTTTGAGGAGCAATAAAAGAGCTCCTTCAATTTTTAAGAAACTTTCGCGTTTCATGTAACAACAACGGTTTAACTGATCGATTAAAAAGTTTACAGGGTCTTCGGGCATGTATTGAGCTCAAAAAAAACGTGTAAACATTGGTAATTTTCGCAATATTTGCAAAGTTGTGGCGGATTTTCCAAAACGCCAGAAAAAGTCATTTTGTCGTACTTTTTCAAATCAATATTGAGGTTAAAAAAAAGGTTCTCTAAAATACAAAAAGGAACTTATAGAAGATTTATCCAAATTTCCGAAACCTACCTTCCGTTCGCTGCACCATCATTAGTTTATGAGATATCGATAATCAAAGAAAAAACTCAGCGGCAAATGGTCGCACGGAGAGCAAAAAAATACCAAATTCAAGCTAAATAATGAAGCTAAAAGACCCCAGCATTGATTCAGCTAGGATTCTTTTTTGGCCTATGGACAATTTTAAAAAATCGATGTTTTTTTCTCGCGGTAATTTTTATAACAGCACCGAGCGTGATGCTTAAAAAAAATACTCGAAAAATTCTTAAACTAGAGATTTCAAGCTTCAAAATGCTTTTTCATTTTTTCCGATACGACCATTTTTCACAAAATTACGGCCTTTCGAAAATTACTGAATTTTTCAAATAATCTTTCTGCTCCTCTATTTTTTTTGCTAAGTGTATCTGTATCTCCACACATCTATTTATCTGTATCTTTCTATCTATGTATCTATCTACCTATCAGAAATATGCTATATATTTAACGTTCGTGAACTTTGGCCTAACGAAATTTGCAGAACTTTTTAACCATGTGGCACAAAGTGACACGAGACTCGGGAAAAAATGGTCCATTTAGCTCAATCCTGTAGCAAGTCGTGCGAAAGGCTGGAACTTGAATAATATTTCGTGCATCGCTCGGTCTTGCTCAGGTTTACGTATGACGGCTATGGGGCTATTAAAAACCTTAAATTTGTTTCCCATCCCTCGATACGAGGCCGTGACTGAACCAGTTTGTTCAGAATTGGTTTCGAAATAGAGTTTTGACGTCTGTTTTTGTCGTGTGGTCAGTCGAGCCTTTCCTGCCTCTGTGACGAATATTTTCATCAAAAGAGAGAAAATAACAAAACCCCACCGACGCGGTTTGTTGATGATCATCCCGCAAGTACGAAACGAGATCGGCTCTTCTCATTTCCCCATTCCCTCCTGTGTTTCGACAATAATCCTATATCTCTCTGTTTTCCCTCAATATACTCCAATTTTAATCGCGAAAAAAGTACTTTAATTCTCTTTGCAATGTTGATATTTAGACGCGCGAAGAGGAATAACCAGCGTTCGAGTGTGCAGTCATTTGAAGCAACTTTTTCACGAAACTCTTCTATTTTTAAACGTTCCAAAAAAAGCCGCAAGACTGTTTCAATAATTGCAGAGTAACTCAGACAGCGTGGAATGTTTGTTTCACTTACACGAATGCATTATTGTAAAATTGGGCCGTTATTCTTACAGCCAAATCCTATAAATAAGTCCTTGCTGGTCGTGGCGCTTTTCCATCGGCTGCTGAATATTCCTTCGCCGGATTGCACATGTCACACAGTGGGTTGCCAGTCTATAAAAAAGAAAATCAATTTCCTTCGAACAATGCTCGTTATACGCGTTAGTATATAATGCCTGCCCATTCGGAGTGTTCATCTTACACGGGATAGGATGCATTGTCGTAATAATCAAAACGACTATTTATACTTGCACCAAAAATTCGCAGACGAAAAGGATCCAGCTCGACTGTAATATGGGAGCAATCATGAGAGAATAATGGAACGATTATGAAAAACGAAGCTTCGGTATATGAATATGTAAGCCTCGCGTAAGAATCATAATATTAATATCACAACAAAAGTACAGAATATCAATAATATAGATTATATTAAATATTGAATATTAATAATAATTGCTGCAAATGAGAAGGGAGGGGTAATTATTTAAACACCCTTAAGGAGGGTATACAAGGAATAAAATACTACTACTATAGAATATCGATATTATTATATTAATATCACAATATAACATTGTATGCCAATACAATTAGTATTATATTAAATATATATTATATTATTATATATTTGTTATTAATAGTCTTAGAATACAAAACGAAGCTTTGTATAATTAACATATAACCCTCGCGTATAAATAATAATACTAATATTGCCAAAAATGTATATAATATTATATATTTTTATAATTAATAAAATATTAAATAAATTTAAAAAAAAGAAAACTTCGTCTTATGACAAAGGTTTTGTTGAGCCATGCGTAGGAAGCGTCAAACCTCGAAATAAAACATTTTTCGAATGTCCACGCATCTGTTGCATTTCGCTAATTAACCTGTGATATAATTCAGACCCAGTTGGAAAAAAATTGCTGTTTAATACTTTAAAACTATTTTGATGGTACATAGTTTTCGTCTCTCAAGGAATTCAGACGGAATAAACGTAACTGCGTAATGCTTTTGCGGAACTAAGAAACCGCGAGAAAGAAAATCGCGAAATACTCGCGGAGAGGTATTTATCATATTACGTATATGGCCTTGTATTTATACGCTTTTCCTGAGTGTACGCGGATTATTCGCTACGATCAAGAATGCCGGAAGTGTCCGTTGCTTGGCCTATCAAACCTTTTATTTCTCAATAGAAATTCCATTGTCTTATTAACATTTTTCAAAAAGATCCTTGAAAGAACCAACGAGTTGTCCAAGTTAAATACTCCGGACGACAACGGCCGACAATTAAAAAAAACATTCACCCCACACAGAAGCATCTGGCTTCTCATGTGCACTGCTCTCCTTTATGCGGTATTCCAATTAATCCGTGAATACGTTATGTCGGTATGAACGATATTTACGTATTGCCATAGAATTTGTTGTATGCAAATGTCAAATCCATACGTGCAAAATGCTTCACTCTGCACAAATTCGTGAACTCACTAATCTCAGTCGTGTTTTATTCATATCCTGCAGAGAGCTTTGATTTTCTCGAGATTCAGTTATACAATACATTTCCGAGAACATCAGGCGAAAAGCTGCGAACGAACGGATGTATCGAAATAGTCGACGAAATTTAATTAGACAAATGGAACGAAACCTCACGACCTCCCGGACCGCGGTGAAATAACGATAAGACGTCGGAACTTTATGATTTTTTTATCGTTGCTGATTGTCGATTTTGATTGATTATCGATTTTGAGCGATTATCAATTTTTACCGATTATCTATTTATTTTCACCAAGTATCGATTTTTACCGATTATGTGTTTATTCTGACCAGTTATCGATTTTTACCGATTATCTATTTATTTTTACCAATTATCGATTTTTACCGATTATGTCTTTATTCTGACCAGTTATCGATTTTTACCGATTATCTATTAATTTTTACCAATTATCGATTTTTACCGATAATCGATTTTGACCGACTATAAATTTCAATCAATTATCGATTTTTATCGATCATAGATTTTTACCCATTTCAATTTTTACCAATTGCCAATTTTTACGGATTATCAGTTTTTGTCGATTATCGGCTTTTACGGATTATAAGTTCTTGTCAATTATCGACTTTTGACGATTGTCCGTTTTGATCAATTATCGATTTTTACCGATTATCAATTTTGATCGATTATCGATTTTTACCGATCAATTACCGATTGTTTATCGTCTCTTGTACTCTAGTACCTTCGCTGAATATCACGTATTGACTGACTCGTTCAGTTATTCTTTCATTTGAGATCAATACCTGTTATCTTTCCCGTAATCTCCCTCTAGCGTGAAAAAGGCTCGAATGAAGAAAAACCGAACCCATTGAGGAAGGGTAAAGAACGATGATATATGCGTACCGCACCAGCAGGCAACGAGGGGGAGTTGGAGAAGAGGAAATTAAAAAAAACCTCAAATTACGAGATATACGGTGAATTTTTTTTAGTCTACATATTTAAATTAGTACATGAGATAAAAATAACTAAAGCTTGGAAAATCTTTGCAATAAGCTCCAAGCTCTTGCTAATGCCCCAGGCGAGGGATAATTACGCGAAAGTATTTAAAAAATGGTAATCCAGGAAAAGAGGGTTGAAATAAAATATATCAGAGAAATTCCTAAAAATAACGAAAAATATAGAGTAAAAAAGTTAATAATAATTTTATAAGTCGACAAAAGTTACTGTCCGCTGAAAATGGTTTCTTGGAAATCCTACGACGTGGAGAGCGAATGCTGAGAGTCGAGCTGGGATATAACATTGTACAGGCAACGAGTCGAATGTACATTGTGGCACGGATGACGAAATGAGGTACGCAAGGGCACATAGGGTGTTATAGATTTCACGTGCTGCTTACTGCCCAGGGAATTTCGCTTTTAGCACCGACGGAAAGAGGACCGGAGTGGTAAGGAAAAAGTGCACCGGATACGAGAGAGGAAGAGAAAGTGAAAGCGAGAGTAATCGGGGTTGCCAGAGACGAAGCTATTACAGGGGTTGCGAATTCCCAAAGCCCTCCTAGGTCAGTTTCGAGGCTACAGACGGGAAAAATATATCCTCTCTGCTGTTAAATACACTGATCGTTTATTTTTAAATCCCTTTCGCAATATTTTCATACCAGTTACCGAGTACCTGCAAACAGACGAAAATTAATCCTACAGATTCCGAGAAGTCCACTGTTGAAGTTTGCATCGTTGGAACACAACAAAAGTTCTTTTCTCATTTTAATTTCCGTACTTTTATTTTTAAACAAAATCTTTTTCGTAGATATATATACTAGATCGTTAAATAAGAATCTTAAAAAAATAATGCGGTATTTTTTAAGGGAAAATATGCGATAATAAATTAAAGGAATTCAGAAATATTTATTTCCATTGCATTTCAACGATGCAAACTCCAGCCCCATAAAAAAGATGCCTTGCAGCACAGTTATTCGGATATCTCTTCAAAATTATTTTTTTTTCATTTCTCCATTCCTGCTTTATCATCCAATATTAATCCTACAGATTCTGAGAAGCACACTGTTGAAGTTTGCACCTTTGGAACGCAACAAAAGTTCTTTTCTCATTTTAATTTCCTTATTTTTATTATTAAACAAAATCTTTTTCGTAGATTTGTATAATAGATCGCTAAATACGGATCTTAAAAAAAATATTGCGGCATTTTTGAAGGCGAACTATGGCAAAATAAATTGAAGGAATTCAGAAATATTCATTTCCATCCCATTCCAATTATGCTGCAGGGCAACCTCATTAAAAAGTTGCCCTGCAGCATAATCGTTCGGATATCGCTTCAAAATTATTTTCTTCATTTCTCTATTCCACGTATCGTTATTATTATTTGATTTCCCGAGTTCGAACCCAGAGCCGAACTTTTGCAAGAAACTTCTTCGTCTGTACATAAAATGTTCCTTGTTTCATCTGATTAAAAAAAATCATCGACTTTATTTTTTTGCCGCACTTCTCGATAATATGTACCAAATTGTTGGTGTGCGAAAAAAATAGAGAAATTTGTCGAAGCTCCGAGGCTTTTTCAAACTAGCTCATTACGTTACCTATTCTTGAAAAAAAAAAACAAAATGATATGCCGCGTACTTCAGAGATCAATACATCTTCGTTATTTTCAATCTTCGAGAAACATTATTGCAGCTGGCCGGAAATCGGAGGGGAGCTTGGAGGAAAAATGTTCGATGAAGCCGCTTGTGTGTATCTATTACTAAAGGTAAATACTCGTTGGCCCGCGGATAATAAATTCTTGTTTTTGGTTAAATTAACCGAATACCCACTAGGCACCGATTATACGGTCTCACCGAAGCTCTTTGGTGCTTGGGTTAATAACGAGTCACGGTTTCTCTTGGTGCAAAGCCTATGTACCTCGAGCTTACGAATATACGCACCTGACGGTCATTACCAACCGAGGAATTATGCACAGGAGATTTCTGTACGTTATATATATAAATATACACCTATATATGTGGATGTGCTTGCCCGCGTGTCTGTATAACTAACCACAAGTATATTTTAATAACGCAGTAGCACGAATGTACACTTTATCGTATAGTTTCGCAACACGCTTGTGAATCGGTGGAGCCATAAATCACATTAAGAAATATAGATATGTTTGTGGCGACGGATTTTTTGTTTTGTTTTTTTTTCGTATAAGTAGATTCCACAGTAGATAGGGGTAGATGAAAATCGCGAAAAATAAATTCTGATAAGCAGTCAGCGCCTTTTGAATAATGAAAGATTGCACGATAAGTGTCTAATAAATTAATAAAATATAATTTAAGAATTAATGTAAATAAATTATACATAATTGGGGATATAACTTAAAATTAATCGAATATAATTTTCTAATATAATTTTCATTTAATTTAATATAATGTTTCACGATAAGTGTCTAATAAATTAATAAAATATAATTTAAGAATTAATGTAAATAAATTATACATAATTGAGGATAAAGCTTAAGGGGTTACCCCGACTTGCGATTTTGAAAAAATCGATTTTTTTTAATTGTATTTTTTTTAAGTATAAGTATCCGGGCCCATACTTCTGTGTGGGCCCGGAATAGATGACTCTATGTAAGTTTACAAAAAAAAATATTTTCTTCGTGTAAACTGAAATTGAAACTTTAAACGCGTTTTTCTCAAAATGGAATTTCTGAAGTCGGTGACCGAGATTACTCGAACACTAATGAACCGATCTTTTTGAAATTTTGCAGGCTTATTTAATACATAAAAATGTCTTTAATCGCTCGATTTTTTTTCGAAAAAAAAATGGCCGTTTTATAGCCAAAAAACGGCCGTTTTTTTTCGTTAAAATCGAACCATCAACTTTGACTGTCCGCCATTTTGTGAAAAATGAATATTTTTTAAAATCCTTCGATTAAAGACTAGTTTATACTTATATTTGACTAAATCCATCCGCATTTTTTTTCAGATGATCCACTTCGCCGCAATGTTGGTCACCGCAAACCGTGTATATAAAAACATTATTTCATTGACGGCCATTTGCCACTTAACAATGTAATATTTTTCAATAAAAAATTACTGAAAGTTCTTCAAGATGTGTTCTTTAAGATGGTATATTGATCGATTAAAAAAGTTTTGTAGTTTTCGTTAAAAAAATTCATGAAAAAGGCCTTTTTTGGACTACAAGTGGGGGTAACGCCTTAAAATTAATTGAATATAATTGTATAATATAATTTTCAATTAATTTAATATAATGTAATAATGCATCAAATATATTAGGTTGGCACATAAGTAATGAGCTCTTGAAGTTCCAGACGAATCGCTCATTACTTATGTGCCAACCTAATAATACAATTTATTTTTCGTTTTATGTGACTGTACAATATTTCGTGAATAAATAAAATATGGAGTGGAATGATCGGACTCGATCTTAAGGGGTCTTCTCACTTTAGACGTTAAAAAAGGTTATTTTCATGAATTTTTTTGATAGGTTTATATTATAGATATTGACATAAAAGTTGCCACACTTAATGAATACACTTTTGAAATACATTTAAAAAAGTTTGTATTCATTTATGTAGCACAAACAAACTTTAAATGCGTTTTTCTCGAAACAACGTTTTTCGACGGCTTGTTGATAAGATATTCGAAACTACTGAACCGATCCTCATGAAATGTTAACCACATATTCTATACAACTGTAGCTATAGCGGCGGGTATCAAGGATTTTTTTAAATTTAATATTTACTATTTTCTTTCTGCCAAAAACGGTGAAGAAAACACGGTTTTTTTCGAAAAATGTCCGCCATTTTGTTTTTTTTTGCATATATCAAAAATTGTATGATATGCGCTATAGCTATTAACATACTAAATCTAAAAGCGTTTGATTTCTTTCTTTCGGATGATCCATCTCCGAGATTTCATCAGCAGCGCAGACCGACAATGAATTAGGACATTTTTTTAACTATCATTTTTGTCCATAAATAGTGACTTAAATAAATAAATCATTTTTTTGAAGTATTTCGAAAGTGTATTTTTTAAGTGTAATAACTCAATAAATACACTTTAATTTATTACTAAAGTGTAATTTAACACTAATTTTATATCGATATCTACAATATAAACCTATTTTAAAAAATCATGAAAATAGCCTTTGTTAGCGTCCAAAGTGAAAAGACCCCTTAAGAATCTCGTCTGATCCAACGATCATTTCCGAAAACCTCCATTTTTATTTTAAAAGTCATCAAAAGTGTGTAAAAATACATTTTTTGCGTTCAACCGGCGTAATTTTGAGCTTTCGACAAAAGCTCGATGATATTCGGAATCGACGGAAAATTTCCCATTAGAAGGGCCCTCGAAATGGTTTCAAAGTCGGAAAAAGTAATTCGACCCATTCGGTGACTTTTCCGGAATCGCCAAAATCGCAACCTTTCAAACAGCCGTAGTGTCGATCCTATTTGAGTCACATACATTTGATGCGGGGATCCGGAAAGGAATTTGGTAGAATTGGAGAATGCCGTTGGATTCATCCCGATATCTCAATTAGTTTTCCCGCAAGGTCCACTTGAAAAATGGTCCAAAAAGAGGCAACGGTTGTATGGAAAAATTTGCGAAAATCGATAGTCCGTCTTCGAAATTCTGCCAAAAATTGAAAAATCATCAGAACTTCGTGAATCAAGCGACATTTTGAAGAGAAGACGATTACGAAGAAAACGCGCCTAAAGCACAGTTCCAAATCCAAGCCGAAAACAAATTACCGACGATTTAGAAAAGCCACCTATTTTTTGCCAAGATGGAAAAAAAAGTGAATTTTCGATACGTTTTTTCTAAGTCTATATCAATGTATTTTAACCCCGTTAATGCGAATTCCTCATTTACTTTCCCCAAAACCGCAATTTTTATGAAAATGTAAAAAAAATCATTTATCACCAACAATCTTCATCCAAATTGAATACGTTGCAAAGCCAGTGCGTTTCGATTGATCCTCGCCAAAAACAGAAAACATTCTGCAATTATGCGAAATTCAAAGTTTTAATAAAATACGACGTGTACACACGGTTCGAGCCAGATCTTATCCCTGGTACATTGAAGCGGACAAGTCAAGTTTTTCCGATAAACCGACAAACTTTTTACACTTAGAAACTATGAAGCTCGTGTAGCTATATAGCTATACGTGATGTCGAAGAGAAAAAAGATTGCGGAACGAGTTTTCTAATGATCTCACGGAGCAGCAAAGTGCAAGGTGGGAGACGAGACGAAGGAAACTGGCAGAGACACAGCATCGGGTTGAAGAACCTTCTTATATACAATCTGCACTTGCATAATGCATGTATCTGACGCGGGGTTGCGTCGTTACATCGTTGCATTCAATTCCAAATGGAAAGCCCAAAGGAGAACGGCTCTTGAGATTTTCGCATTAATAGGGGGGGGGGGTACCCTCGAAATAAAAAAAAAGCAGTTGTAAAATGTCATATTTGAACAATTTTTTTGCTATCGGGTGCTAAATTCATCGTCGATTAATATTACATTCACACATTTCCAGTAAATCATAAAAATACAAATAATGAAACGAATTTAAAAACTTTAAGCGATGCCCGCTTTGCCCAGGGGGAGAGCCTAAAGCGGGCACGGCTTCTGGGCAAAGCGGGCCTGTATTTTTTCCTGAGATTAGGCATAAATAAGAAGAAAATAGGGATCCTAGAGGGAAAAAACTATGAATGTACCCACACATTTGATTGCAGACAAATCATAATTATTGTCATAAATGGACAAAAACTTAACTTGTCTTTTTAACAGTCAATAAAGTTTATTTTTTTGGCCATTATGACAGTAAAATGATCCAACACCAGGGTAAGCAGTGCATGCATCGTGAGCCCATATTTGACAGTCATTGCATTGAATCCAGTCTTCGGTGGGAGGATCAATATATGGTTCGTTGTATATAATGCACACGTAATTTTCCTTGTTTGTAGTTTGTTTTTTTACCTTTTTGGCTTTTCCTTAGTTTTCAAATCCTTTGGACTCTCATTTCAAGAAGCTTGTTGTATGTTTCTTTTATATTTACTTAGCATCAGAAAAGAATAGTGGATATCGTTATAAGAAGCTAACAATACCACTTTCAAACATGTAAAAAACATAGTTGCAATAAATAATAGTGTTTTGGTCAGTTCTTACATAGATAAATAAATGGGAAAATTATTGGAATAAAGTCACATAGTAATCTTCTGTTTTCTATTATCATCTTAATTTCATATAGTCATCCGTCATTAGAGCATAGCGGGCACGTGCTCGATTTCCTACAATGAAGATAAATAAATATGGAAATTATTTAAATAAAGTATCAACCTCATTTCACGTAGCCATCTTTTATACTGGGCATAGCGGGCACGTGCTCGCTTTGCCCTGCCCGCTTTGCCCTTTTGCGCCACTTGACGACTTCACGACTTCGGCAGGTTGGGCGCAGTAAATTTTAAAACTTTAGCCTTATGGAGGATGCCCGCTTTCGACCGGGTGCGCGCTTTGGGCCCCCTTCCCCTATGTCTTGTTATATGACCAATTAAACAGATTTTCTTCCTCCTTATCTTACTTCATTTCAAAATCGAAGGATACAATCTTGTACTACGTTCTTTCGGGGGTGGAGCATCGGCAATTAAAATCTTATTTCAAACGAGAGAGTGTTCACTTTTAAGTGAACCACTGTGAACCACTGTAACGCTTTAAAAATCGATTGTTTGCATTTTTTCAAAGTATGCATATTCATGAATGTGTGAAAAATGTTCAATTTAAAATATTCACAATTGACCAAGAGGCAATTTAGTGATAGCAGGTAGCACAACGACTTACGTATAGTGAAACTTTCAATCGCGTTTTTCTCGATACGACTTTTCTCCACCTGGCCGGAATCATAAGTCTAGGTATAATTTATCGATTATTAATTTAAAAAAAAAAACAAAATTCCCGTCATTGCAGTAGTTATCGTTGTACGTAGCCGTTCTTTTTTCATTTAATATTTTTGAAGCCCCCGAATATAAGTTAAAATGTTGCCAAAAACGTTTTTAACACTCGCCACCTTGTAATATTTTTTATTTGAAAAAACAGCTACGAATAACGAGAACTACATTTATATCGATTATAAAACTTTTTTATTTCTCAGACCAACCATTTTTAAGTTATCGATCCGGCCGTTGGACCACATTTTTTATACAGAGGCTCTGCCATACCTCAACAACGTTGTTAATTTTTTTATTTTTCTATTAAAATTTACACGAAATAAGTTTGCTCTTAACAATATACCTTTTCTCCAAATCTCAAATAAATAATCTAGTAGACAAAAAAAACGGAAAAGGACCTTTTCTGGCCCGTGACGTTTAATTTGTCCCCCCTTAATTAAAAAAAATGTTATGTCACTCAATGTAATTTTTTTAAACTCAAATGTCAATACGCATACGAATTTTCCTAAATTTTTAATCAATTCGCAATTTGCATTGCGAATTCCAAGTTCTGGTTCGCCAGAAATAAATCTCGAGTCCATATTCCGCATTGTAAGGAGCCGGTCATTTTGGCCTCGTTCTTTAGCCTCATCCATTTTAACCTTCTCTTTGTCATGTTATGCAGACTTGCGATGTATGAGGGTAGTGAAAGCCGAGCGCTTAGCATCACAATCCATGCAATTTGCACCGCTCAATTTGAGAGAATTCGCGGGAAAGTCACGATTACTAACACACACACCCCCTTATATACACATATGTGTGGGTGTACTCGTATACAGAAGCGTACTGTACGGACAACGGCCGTTTTTCCCTGCCTCGATTCAATCTGCCATCCCTGTTTTCAATTCCACCACACCGCCGAGAACTTTGCGGCTTGTTCTATCGATATGGTAGCACAGTGGTTGGCCAGTGTCTAGGGGGAGAACACAGTAAGGAAGCAGGTGGCCTGATGACAATTCCATTTAATTCACGCTACCCAATGAAAAAGCCGGGCGTTACAACTGAGTAGAAGAAAATTGCTTATATTTTTTTCATTGGTTTAAGTGATGTACAAATAAATACCACAAGAATGATAGACAAAAGGAATTATACATCACAACGTCACAAGAATGATATAGAAAAGAAATGATGGGCAATTTTTTTCATTCTTTAGAGCCCATTTCCCGAAGCACCTCCGAGTGCTCCGAACCGCATGAAACAGCCTAGACGGTGAAATTAGCAATTTGGAGTCGTTTAGTCCAGTCGTTTTACGAAAAAAATACGACTTAACCTCTAATGTGACACCACTAATGTGATACCACTAATGTGATACCACTAATGTGAGACCACTAATGTGACACCACTAATGTGATACCACTAATGTGACACCACTAATGTGATACCACTAATGTGACACCACTAATGTGATACCGCTAATGTGATATCACTAATGTGATACCACTAATGTGACACCACTAATGTGATACCACTAATGTGACACCACTAATGTGACACCACTAATGTGAAACCACTAATGTGATACCACTAATGTGATACCACTAATGTGATACCACTAATGTGACACCACTAATGTGATACCACTAATGTGACACCACTAATGTGATACCACTAATATGAAACCACTAATGTGATACCACTAATGTGATACTACTAATGTGATACCACTAATGTGACACTTCCAAAAAATCGATTTTTTTTCTTCTTTTTTCGATAGTTTATACTTTCAAGTATACCTTACTACTATACTATACCTTATACTTTTATCGATTTATAACAATGAAAGCAATATTTTCGTCTTTCAACACGTTTTTTTCCAAATTTGCTGCAGTTCTAACTCGAATACAAATCATCCGATCGACTTGAATCTTATTTTAGCATATTTAGTACTTGCTTCTTCACACAAAGACTCTCCAGTTTTTCGATTGGATCAAAAAACGTCAATTTGCCATGCAAAAAACCATCAAATTTTGAAGCGTATTTTGGATCGTTCATTTTCAAATGACCGTTATTTTATTGGATTTTAATTTTTTCACAATCCTGCGTCATTGTACGGATAACACCTTCTAGTTTAACGGACTTTTTCTATTTTGTTATTTCGGGCACTCTGAATGCCGCAATCACTGCAGCAGTGGAGAACTTTTTCAGAGACTCGGGAGGCGACGCATATGTCGCTGAAAGTTGAATATTTTCATACAAAAAAATTACTGTATGTACATAATTTGTACACAAATATATCATCGAAATTTAAAAACATTCGATGCAATACTTTTCTTTCAATGAATTCGGGAAAATCACCTTTTTGGGCAGTTACACTAGTGGTGCC
Source organism: Ophion slaviceki (assembly GCA_944452715.1). Classification (NCBI taxonomy): domain Eukaryota; kingdom Metazoa; phylum Arthropoda; class Insecta; order Hymenoptera; family Ichneumonidae; genus Ophion; species Ophion slaviceki. Next base: position 9,508,838 of record OX101794.1, on the reverse strand, counting down.
CCTTTACTGCTTAAAACCTACTATCAAAATGCCTCCGTGGATAAACGCAGAATTCAAATGAGAGCTTCGATTCCGTCGTGTGGACGATCGCTCCCAAATTATTTTTGAAATTTTAAACGCGTTTTTCTGAGATAGATTCTCTTGCAGTACACACGATTTTTACGATTCATCAACCATTGTCGTTTTTATGGACAAATTGAAGTCGATTTTTTAGCGATAAAAGACGTACTCCAAATGATGCCATTTTTTCGAGAAAAAAAACGATATATTGTTCAATAATCACGTGTACTTCTCTAGCAAAACTATTTAGATAAATACTAATGTAGATAACGAATTTTTTTTTTCTCCACGTGCGTACTCATCACAGTTCTGCATCCCCCCGCAGAGCGCCTAAAAACGCTCTTAGTACTACAACTGAGCTGCAATTTTTTTTACATCAACAGTTGTAGAATAAACCCTCCAAACCTGATTGATTTGTTAGTATTTTTTTTAAATTCTCTAATAAGTCTCATTTTTCGGTGAGCCATATAGATGTAACTCCTGGTAGAACAAGCGCGTGATCTTGATTTCCATAGATTTTGTTCAAATTTTAACCAGACCTTGTTCATATCAAGATGCATGTTTGAGTGAAATTTCAGAACGGTCGACCATTTAGATTTAAATTTTGAAAAAAATTATGATTGGATAGCAAACTAGTTAGGGAAAGAGTGAAAAAAGTTTGGACTGACTTTACTTTAGTTTTGCTAAAAACGGTCAGTAAAGACAGAATAATTCTCTGTAAAAAAATATTTGTCCCCTATAATAAGAAGACATATGGGAACACCGCAGAACAGTATTGCTCAATATTTCGAGAACAAAAAATTATCGTGTTTCTAAAGATAAAAACTTTTATCATAAAGAAAAAATATTTGCGTTATAAATATTAATACTTTATATTTTTTATGTTATCATCATTAACAAATAAAAGTGTTGGTTAATTCATTGCTAATTAAAAACTTTGTTCGATTAAAAATTACTTCCAAATAAAAAAATGTGTTGCAGTATTATTTTAAATATGCCATATGTCTTTTTATTATAGGGGAGAAATCTTTTTTACGGAAAATTATTCTGTCTAAATTTCAATTCAGACCCTGAAGTGTTAAAAGTTGCAATTTTAAAACCCATTATCTCCCAATCTAAATAGTCGACTGGTCTGGAATTTCACTCAAACATGCATAATGATATGAACAATGTCTGGTTTAAATTTGAACAAAATCTACAGAGATGAAGAGCGCGCGCTCGTTCTACCTCAACGGGTTATACGCAGTTAGAAATTTCAAAAAATCAATTTTTTATCGCATTTTCGGAATGTACAAATATGTGAGTATATTCCCTGAAAATTTCCAATCGATCCAGCCAATATTCTCGGAAATACACACATATTTGTAAGAACGCTCGGAGCGCGTCTCCGAGCGTCCGAGAAACTTCAAACGCGTTTTTCTCAAAACGGTGTTTGCAAAGTCGGTGAGCACGATTTCTTAAAAATGGCTCAACCGACCGGTCTGAAATTTTAACACAACCTTGTCAGATATATTCATCAGGTATTGATCGAAGGAATAAGATATCCGATAATTATTTCTATTTTTTTCAACGATTTAACGGAAAAAATTTGGTCGAAAATCGAAATTGTTTCTTTCCGGAGCCACCATTTTGTCAAAAATTAAAATTTCGACTATTCCTTCGATCAATACCTGGATTCATCTATCCCCTAAAAGAATCTTTTTGGTTTTTTCATTTTAGATAATCCAAACTGGAGATACTTTGCTCACTTTTTTTCGGGGACCTCCAGGAGACTTCCTACAGGAGCAATGTTGATGAAAATTTTTGAAAATAAAAAATGCCAATTTAAAGCTAAAAAATGCCACTGCACTGCCTGATACTTTTCGTTTTGCCCAAATAAAATACTTTTCCAGAAAAAAATCGTGAAAAACAACTTTTTCAGTTAGGTTGGATCGGCCAAGTGCGGGTAGGAAGTTAACGAACGGGGATCCACTGGGAAGGGTAATACGTAAAAACCCTCAAGGGTACACGTTGAACCTCAGGAAGCGAAAAAATAACAAAATAGTAAAATCAAATAAAAATCTATAGATACAATAGAGAACTCAACTTCGGTGGCTGTGTCAATGACTGCATGGGCTGCCGACACATGGTTACCGTATACGGTCCCGCGGGACAAGGCTAATCCAGCACGGCGGTGAGCGCGAGGGATATAAATATGGAAATTTGAGCCAGGGCGAGAATAGGGTGGCTCGCTAGATGGGAAATGCGGACATCCGGGTCCTGATTCCTCCATGAGTTCAGATACTCTTCAACCCTGGGTCTGTTGGCTGCTTCAACATGTACATCGTAATCTGCATAAATCATGTTATAATCTAAAAATCTTCCACCCGAGGTGAGAACTATGGGAGAAAACATTTTCATTGCACGTGGACATATTTAATATCGCCAGAAGGTTTTTTAAAAATAAATTGTTTGAGGCCGGATTCTAGTGTTAACACCCATTTTCACGATAATTTTTTGGGCATTAAATTTAGAGAAATGGTTAAACCTATAGTGTTGGTATTTACAGTTATATTGATACATGTTTGAAGTAACATTTAAAAATTTTGCCAAGCGTCTTATTCGAAATTGAACATGATATTTGATGTTGCGCAGGTCATGTCGTGAAAATGTTTCATCGTCGGGCGTTATGATTGCGGCCGTCCTTCTCATCTGAAACAAACGATTTTTTTTAATTCGATTCTTTACGAACGTAGTTATCGTTCGGCCCTCTAATGAACAATTTTAGGAAAAAATTACGAAATGGCGGTGTTTGAAAAAGGGTACGCTGATTTTTACAATAAAATTGGCACTTCTCGCGGTCCGGAAAAATTATAATTATAGAGAAATCAAAAAAATGAAGAGCCGAACGATAGGGCAATATGTACTTTACATGTGTGCAAAATTTCAAGTCGATAGGCCCAGTAGTTTCTGAAAAAAATATACGCCCGATTTCAAAAATGTTGTTTTGAGAGAAACGCGTTTAAGGGGCTATACAAGTGTAAACGCAGAAAATTTGGGTGTTTTTCGGGAATTTTTTGGAAGAAAAGTACTCAATTAAATGTTTCGGAAAATTAAGAATATCTTTGGCTATATTTGATCTATATTGCATAATTTTTTCATAGAAAAATATTGAGATCCAAGCGACTTATGCGCTGCCTTCAGAGGCGCCAAAAAAATGTCGTTAAACTGGAAGGTATTTCCTGTACAATGACGTAGGATTTTCGAAAAATATAAAAATCTAACAAAATGGCGTAGTCATGAAAAAAGTCTGTTTTCTTGCCTATGAAATGGTCTTTTTTCAATGCTAAATCGTCAATTTTCATCCAATCAAAAATATCCTACGTCATTGTAGAGTAAATATATTCAAGAGTACTCAGTTCAAATTTCAAGTCAATCGGATAATTGCTCTTTGAGTTACAATGTCAGCAAATTTGAAAAATCTTATTTCGAGAAAAACGCATTTAAAGATTTAACTATCGATTTTTGCAAGATAAAATGATATTTACCATAAAAACTGCTAATCAGCTATACCTGACCCATACAATGGACCTTCCACTTCCTCGAATAATGCCTGCTGAGAGGCTGAAGCTTTTCACACTGGTATAGCCCCTTAAAGTTTCTCATGCCGTTGTAGGGTGGATATTCAATGATTTCAGCAATTTGGCAGTCCTTGCCCCTTTTGACTCGTAATTTGCTTGTGGGAACGTTCGACGTGCTCGTTGTCTCTGGCATCTCCGTATATCGTAACTTTCCAGCCAATTTCGAGTCCCATCGTACCCATGATGTGCACAGTTCTTTAAAATCCGTCATTAAAAATACAAGAGGCCATGTAACTGGCTACCCCCTTAACATCTGATAAATTTCCGGGTGTTAAGAGAGGCGTACCTTTAGGCGAGAAAAAAGTTGCTAATTTTCATGATTTTTTTTCAAGGAAAGATTTCGTCGCCACTTTTCAGACTTGGGGTATGTTTCATCACTACGTTTGGCCGTTACATGGTATTTTTTTATTCGTCTTAAAAAATGCTGGAACTATGGCATGGAAATTAAAAATTATCATGCCATAGTAATGGTAATCTTCTACACGGGTTGCGGCGGATGTTGTCAGACGGCGTGACACGTAGCGTCGGCGGGAATTATTTAAAAAAAAACTAACGAAGATTTTTCTTCCATTAAAACCCATACGCAGAATATGAACCAAGAAAAAGTGAGAAATGTTGAAAATCGATGAAATCGTACGCTTTGAAACAAAAATATTGAATTTTTCGAAAAAATTTGGCTACATTTTGCAATAAGGAATTTTTTTTTACATTTTCAAGAATATTGAGGGTCATGTTTTAGACAATAAGGCTAGAAAGAAAACCAATTTTTATTGGAATCGGTCGAGTAGTTTTATACCTGTACGACTAATAAAAAAATTCCATGTAGCAGCCAAAAGTAGTACAAAAAAGCATACCCTAAGTCTCAAAAAATATTTCCTTTTAAAAAAAATCATGAAAATCAGCAAATTTTTTCCTCGCCTAAGGACCCCCCTCAAGTCCTCATAAATGGGCCTGAAGACGTCTAACACTGCATCGTTCACCACCGGATTATCATGTGTATAGGTGTCCAGTAAAGAATTGCTCCGACGCGCTTTATAGGATCGGAACTGCTAATCCTTCATAGCTCGGCTATTTTTTACGAATTTCACTTTAAAATGTTGAAGTTCTCAAGACCCCAAAATTAAAAAAAATGAAGAAAAAAACGCAATTTTTTTCACCAGGTAGAATACAGCCTCAACCCTTTGCCCTCGAGGCCTTTTTCGCTCGGATAGGAAGTGGTGAGCAAAAGACAACTCTCGAGTGCAAAGGGTTAATTTTGTTCGATAAAGATAGATAGTTACTCGAGCATTGAGTTCAGAAAACTTATGAACATTTTCATCCGACCTGAGTATACCTGTATGTATACCATCATTAATATGATCGTTGACTTTCGCGACAGCGGATGCTGGATTAGTTTCATTAGTCAAGTATTACGTGGCCCAAGAGTGCGGCATTTAGATACATGTATATTTGTAAAGCTTCAGCTCTCACCCTTTTGCTATATCGCCCTATATTTGCCCTCTCGTAAACGAGCCTGATACCCCTATCAACAGCAGCATCTCTCACCCACGTACTCCAAGCGGAACGTACGTAATTACGTTAATTAGCGAATGAGACTCTGATCGTACATTAGCATCTGTATTTTCGAAGACACGTCTAAAACTCCTACTATGATGCTCGCTTTATGGGCAAACGAGTATCCGGGTATCGAACATTTTGGGGTGCAGACGTTTTTTTTTTAAATCATTTCAACCCTACTTTATCTCCACAAATTGTGAAAGTTACGGCGTGAAAAGACATTTTTCTGAAAATCGAAACTCAATATCTAAAGCATTTCACCGGTTTTCATAAAAGTGATTCCGTCACTTCTAGAAAATATTTCAATTCTAAATAAAGGTTGTAATCTATTTAGTTTTAAAAATGTTTTAGTTCTAAAAATTGATTCGATTTGGTTCTAACAAGACAAGTTCGAAAAGTTAGTCCCATTTGGTTCTAAAAATATTCTAGTTCTAAACATTAGTTCTATTTGGTTCCAAAAATATGTTAGCTCTAAAAATGAGTTCCATTTAGTTCTAAAAATATTTTTGTTCTAAATATTAGCTCTATTTGGTTCTAAAAATATTTCAGTTCTTAGAATTTGTTCTTTTTAGTGCCAAAAATATTTTAATTCTCAAAATTAGTTTCATTCAGTTGTAAGAATATTTTATTTTTAAATTTAAGTTCAAAATTATTTTGTTCTGAAAATATTTATATCTTAAACTCACTTCTGTTTGTTCTAAAAATTAGTTCCATTCAGTTCTAAAAATATTTTAGCTGCAAATTAAAATTCTTATCTATTTAGTTCCAAACATATTTCAGTTCTAAATAAAAACTCTAGACTATTCGTTGTTTGAGTTCCGAATATTAGTTCTAAAAATATTTCAATTCTAAATTTCAATTCTGAACTATTTAGTTCCAAAACTATGTTAATTGAAAAAATTACTTCTGTTCAGTTCTAAAAATATTTCTTTTCTGAATGAAAATTCTAAACTATTCACCTCTAAAAATATTTCAGTTCCAAAAATGACGTAGGGAGTCTAAATTAATTTACACTTCCTGTGCCATGTTTCCACGATTCGGAACATGCTGAATATACTTCCATTGGGATCTCAAAGAAAAAAAGTTCATCCAGACCAAGACTTTCTCCCAGTGTAAGCGATAACTTTGGCAAACGGAAGTCACCGCCGTTAAACATATCCATTTCAACACAAACGAGCCAATTCCACAAAGTGGATATTTTCGTCGTGTATTTTTCCAAAACTTCCACGCTCAATGAAGCCTTGATTTACGAAAGGATTAATAATGTTTAAAATTAATTAAAATTTTATCGCTTCGATGATCGCATACGTAATTCGACCGCGGTTCATTCAGGCTGTGCATAAGTGCGACTCCATTCGCATTTCTCTCGTACGAACACGAGAACCTGTCGATATTCGCTGGGGAAGGGAGATATTTGAGCTCGATCGAAAAGTCAGTCACGTACGGTCGTAGAGCTCACGTGGCACGATTCGCCCGAACGTTGCATGTACCGGTGCAGGGTACTCGCAAAAGCAAGGGAGAAACGGAGTAAACGGTTCACGGGTAACGAGCCGCATAATTAGGACCGAGCTTCTCCTAATGAAAGCCGCGCAGTGCGCCGTAAGCCTAAGCTAAAAGGAAACGTATACACGTATACGTACGATCGTAGCAACAATGCCAATAATTTAAGGCAGCGAAAATAGGCCGAAAATGGGGTAAAATTCAAATGGCATTTGTGAACAACCGAAACAACATACATACATTTTCTTTTTTGCTACGCCTTTATTGGAGTCCCGGCTATTAAATTCAGGTTGAGGTTTTAAAAATATAAATATTTAAGGGAGATATGGGCGGATAAATAAGACCAGGCGTCTCATGCACTGCTCCCTCATTGTCGCGATTCCGAGTGGCCAGTTGAAGTTTTCGGCAATTCCCAAGCGCCATTATCTTCAGGGGATGTTCCTCCACAGACTGAGCCCAACATTTTTGAAAAAAAAGAACATTAAAAAAATGGCGACTAAAATTTGAAAAACATCGTAAAACGAATGACATTTTTTGTAATAACAATAATAATAAATTGATTGTTTTATATAGACCTCGGTTCATCTTGGCAAGAAAGTTTATGTCGTCGTTTTAAAAAAAATCAAGGCGATACCCTCAATCGTTTTTGAGTTATCGCGGCAAAACTCGTACAAAATGCTGTTTCGAGATTAACGCGCGCAGTAGGGATTACGACTGAAAAATGACAACTTACGTACGGTAAAAATGGCCGGCGCTGGAGAAGGACTTGTCGACTTCAAACTTCGGAGGACTGCGGACTTCGGTTTTTTCCACCTTAGTTTTTTTTGTCGATCCTTGCGATCGCTTGTCTGCATCCAACAAACGTGTTTGATGACTTACAAAATGTTTGTAAGTCATTGCAGTAACAGAATAAAAAAACGAAAAAATTAGAGACTTTTCGATACCTAGTCCCCTTAAGGGGTCTTCTCACTTTAGACGCTGAAAAAAGGCTGTTTTCATGAACTTTGTTGACAAGTTTATCTTATAGATATTGACATAAAAGTTGTTACACTTAATAAACACACTTTCGAAATACATTAAAACATTTTTTACGTATTTATGTAACCCAAACAACCTTTAAACGCGTTTTTCTCGAAACAACGTTTTTCGACGGCTTGTTGATAAAATCGTCAAAACTACTGAGCCAATCCTTATAACATTTTAACCACAAATTCTTTACAACTATAGCTATAGCGCATATCAAGGATTTTTCTAAACTTTGATGTTTACTATTTTTTTTCCAGAAACGGTGAAAAAAAAACGTTTTTCTTTGTTTTTTGGAAAAAAGTCCGCCATTTTGTTATTTTTGCGTATACGAAAATCGTATGATATGCGCTATAGCCATTAATGTTTTTTTATGTATTTCGAAAGTGTATTTATTGAGGTAACAACTTTTCTATCAATATCTATAATATAAACCTATCAAAAAAATGCATGAAAATCGACTTTTTTAGCGTCTAAGATGAAAAGTCCCCTTCAGTCTCCTATTTGGATGAAAATCGTCAAGCTATGACCGAATAATGCTTATGAAAATGTTTCGTTGAAATTTTACTTCTCTGACTCTGTCTCTCTCGAATGCAAAGCTTACAATATACTCCCGAGTTGATTCGCATACGCTGAAGCATCAGCGGAGTTCGCTCATACACATTGACGACCACAGGAATTAACATCCGCTAACCAACGAGATCACAAGAGATCCCCGGAGTATATTCTCTCAGGACTTTCGCTACCACACATACGTCATCTCCGACAATGATCTCATACTAATTCTCATCATTCTGCCGCGTGATAACTGCCTAATTAATTCGAAACCGACCAGTACGTTCTGCACGCTATTTTGGAGCGAATGATCACATTTTCCATTCGCTTACCGGTCGCCAGGTGCAATGAACCGTATGTTGGCAAGTGGAAATTTATTGACAGCCTTGGACCGGATGGCATGCTGATCTGGAACTGATATAAAATGGACATGAGTGGTCTCTGCGATCTCCAGCTGAAAATACCCGAAATTCTCTCTGCCAAACAGTTCTCTCGCGATAATTTGCCCAAACGATTTAGGCCTCCAATTAAGCTCATCAAGTTTTCGGACTTAATTGTCACGAGTTTATGTTTTATCTCCATCCCTCTTTCAAGCGCCCTTCGTTGCTCGAACCGTCACGAATGCAACGCCGTGAGTACTTTACAGTCGCGATATATCACTTGTTACTCCCACATCCGGCTGATAATAACACCTCGGGTATTATGCTCGTCTGGGGTATTTTTTTACAGTACGTCATGGCTTAACGTTCGAGCATTATACTCATACGTATACTCAATGGACGTTTGTACGAATGAAATTTATTTAGAAGACTTTGATACCCCTTAATCGACCATTACAGCCAACCCCGTGGTTTTGCATTTCACGATTGTGTCCAACTCTATTTCATTAGGGTTTAAGCACGAAGCTCTGCCATATCTGTAGCAACCCCCAAGTTAGGATTACATGGAGAATACAGAGGTATCGCTATCGGTACTGTTATCATTATTAGTCTTGTTGCCATTATTATTATTTTATCTCATCATCACCTTGCCGTGCTGAACTTGCGGTAGGGATCCAATTGGATTCCCATACTTGTCCCTACTCTCTGATAGGGATCCAATGGGTCATCGCTTTGGAACCCTACACTGGAACGTCACGCTGTATATTGGATTCTCATCGGAATTCCCCATTGGAATCCAATATACGAATCCAATTTGAATCCTGAAGGATTGCCACATTATTGAACAGAATCCGATACGACTCTTGATGGATCCCATCAATCATTCTGTACGTTGAATTTTCTAACCGAAATATGTAGATTTACAAAATGAGTGGATCGTAAAAAAGTATAAATGTTATCTTTAAAAAAGTATAAATCGCTTTAAAAATGTTTTCATGATTGTTCTTGTTACTATTATTGTCATTTTTTCTCATCATCAGCTTAAAGTGCAGAACTTGTGGCAGGGATCCAATTGGATTGCGATACTAGTCCATACTCCCTGATAGGGATCCAATGCGTTGGATCCCTATAGATACTGAATCGTCACGCTCGTGTATTGGATTCTCATCGGAATTCCCCATTGGAATCCACTGTACGAATCCAATTCGAATCCTGAAGGATTGCTACATTATTGAACAGAATCCGATGCGATTCTTGGTGGACCCCATCAAGCATTCTGTATGTTGACTTTTGTAAGCAAAATATTGAGATATGCAAAATGAACGATTCTTATCGTGAAAAAGTACAAATAGTTGAAAAAAGAATATATCAAAAATCTATTTGAATCACATGAATGAAATTCCACCGTAATTATGTTTTACTTATTTTAATGCACTTTGACATAGTATCAGCACACACGTACACGCACACGAAGCGTGCAGGTCATGTTTCAGTACGCCGAGTTTTTTTTCGTGACTTTTCACGTATTTTCGATTCGAACGTGGCAAGAATTTTCAAATGGCGTTAATCGTGGAACAGTGCAGAATCCAATTGGATCCCAATGAGGACTCCCTATCCGCGGTGTCTCTAACAAATCCCTGTAGGAGATGTAGGTGCAGCTTGGAACTCCCCGATGAATTTGTGCCCGGGATCGCGAAAGGATATATTTTTTTTTTTTTGGACATCCAACAAATTTCGGTTGAGAATTCGAAATAAAAAAATCTTAAAGGACGTGAATCGGAATAGCGCGGAATCTACTTGAATTTAAATGTGGACTCCCTACGCGCGGCTTCTCTATCAGGGATATGGTAGAATCTGAGAACTACCCAACAAATTTCTGCACGAGTTTATGCCTCTCACCACACCCCCCGAACTTTCATCAAGTTACAGCCGGCGCACTTTGAAAGAATTACAAGATATGCAAAGAAACTTAATTAAGTCAGTAATAAAATAAATTTGGTCGTTCTGTATACTTTTAGAAATATTTTTATGTGTTTACACTTTTCGTTCTTTTTTACGGATGGCGTCAAGTTGTAAGCGAATTTACTGTGCCCATGTTGTAAAAGACAGAAGCATCGAAAATTCTTTTTTTATTTTCTTTTATTCTCATTTTTAGTACAGTCGCGCTGTATATTGGAATCGGAAAAAATTAGAAGAAGGCTAGTTTTTTGACAAGTGATATTGTAGGTGCCGCGGGTGCTAAATCCAAGTTTGCCTAAAAATCGGGGTGTAGGATTTTTCCGTAGGGGATGTAAGGGGATGGGGCTGGATTAATATCACAATGCAACCCCCACAAGGTCGGTGCCGGGAGACAAAATGTTCGGAAAAATCCGGGTTTTATTTTTGTCCACAGCGCCGAAGTCGTGCAAGTTCATTTTGGGGGTGAAAAAGTGGGGTAAAATTTTGAAAAATCATTTTTCAGTCGATAACTGTTTAGGAAAAATTCATACAATTTTTGTTCAAATGCGAACATTGTAGCCCTTGAAAAGACGCGTCGATCGAGTATATGATCATCCCTCTCCAATAACATCTTCACCCCCAAAAGAATTATTGAAGCATCAACAAAAAAATTGTTCATTGAATAACTCAAAAACAATCGATTTTTTGGGGATGGTTTACATATACGAAATGCAGGGAATAGTTTTCTCTATATATTCGTTCCTATGGACCACCCTTGAATTTTGCTTTTTCGAACCCCTCTCAGGGGTTGAAAATTCAAAATGAAATTCTGGGAAAACTACTGACCGAAAATAAAGAGATACGATTTTGGCGCTGTGGACAAAAATGTAGTTGAGGGTTCAAGCTACAAATTCTTCCGCGGCGACGAATTCGTGCGGTCAATAGTTTTCCCAGAATTTCATTTAGAGTTTTCAACCCTCGAGAGTGGTTGGAAAATCAAAATTCAAGGGTGGTCCATAGAAACGAAAATATAGAGAAAATTATTCTCTACATTTCGTACATTTGAACCATGCTCGAAAAATCGATTGTTTTTGAGTTATTCAATGAACAATTTTTTTGGGGTATTTTAACCATTTTTTTGGGGTTGAAAATATTATCGGAGAGTAATGATCAAATACTCCATCGGCGCGTCTTTTCAAGGGCTACAACATTCCCATTTGAACAAAAAGTGTACGATTTTTTTCTAAAGAGTTTTTGAATTAAAACTGATTTTTCAAAATATCACCCCACTTTTTCACTCCCAAAATGAATTTCCACGACTTCGGCGTTGTGGACAAAACTAAAGCCCGGATTTTTCTGCACATTTTGTCTCATGGCGCCGACCCCGTAGGAGTTGTAGTTTAGCATCAATCCACCCCATATCCTTTCATCCCCTAAAAAAACCCTACATCCCGATTTTTAGGCAAACTTGGATTTAGCACCCGCGCCACCTACAAAATCACCTATCAAAAAACTAGCCTTCTTCTAATTTTCTCCGATCCCAGGGTTTTTCACCGACAGCACGACTGTACTATTTTATCGTTATCCAAAATCATTTTCGAAAGATTTAGATTCCAACTCTTATATATGGAACTTTACCAAACTTTGCTTTACCAAATTTTACCAAACTTTACCAAACTTTACCATAGCTTTGAGCCGCCAAAAAAATTGCCGATTAGAAGAAAATTATTTTCGTTGCTCTCCAACGATACAATCTCCGATATCATCGGTTTTACGAAATTCAGACAGCGAAACTTTCCATTCGTCGATGCGACGTCAGTTACTTTCGTATTATAATTGATTATAACTCAATTGAAAAACGTCATAGGCACAAATTGCCAACGATAAAAAAAAATGATTGTCATGTAGGTTCGGCTCTCTTTCTTCTGCCGAATGATAGTCTCTGGTGTTCCGCGGATAAATCAACGCGTGGAACGGGGGTGTATGCCCGTTTGTGAGGGACTTAAGAGAGCGAGCGACGATTTATTTGGGAATCCCGAGGTATATGCCGTACCTCGAGAGAGACGGAACGGGTTTGCGTAGGGAATAGCGCACGCGCTACCGGGAGAAGATACCGAGCGAATTAATTACGTTTCGATTGATTTAACGAAATTCCAACGTGTGCTCCCGCGTCCCCGCTGCCCTCGACTCCGGGGCGTTCCGCTGGAATAATAAGTGCGAGCGTGCACGTAAAACTCGATCTCACTCCGTCTCCTTTACTCGTATATCGATTGCCAATTGGGAGAATGACGTAACTTGCATTATTCGAGGTGGTGGTCCGTGGTCGGCCCGTCCCTTCGAGAGCCCGCGATACCGTTCAGAGATACATGCATACGGACGTATATTTCGCATTCCACTGTTACAACTACTCATGTGCGTGTGTGTTTGGGTTTGTTTGCTTGCTTTGGTTTGGGTTTGGTTTTTTGAGTCTAGGTTTGTTCGCGATTGGGTTTGTTTGATTTGTGTTTCTTAGGGTATGGGTTCGTTTGGCCTTAGGTTTGTTTGGATCTGGATTTCATTTGGTATGAGTTTATTCATGGTTAGGTTAGTTTAGGTTTGGATTTGGATTTGGTTGGGCTTGAGTTTTTTACGTTTAAGTTACTTTAGGCTTGCATTTGGTTGGATTTGAGTTTTTTTTACGTTTAAGTTACTTTAGGTTTGGGTTTGTTTTGATATGACTTCGTTTGGTTTTGGATTTGTTTGTATTTGGATTTGATTGGGTTTGAGTTTATTTACGTTGAGCTTCGTTTGATTTTGGTTTCGGATTCGGATTCGTTTCGGTTTGGGTTTGTTTGAGTTTGCCTTGTACGGCCTTTATGTGCTTGAAGTTTGCATCGTCCGAATGCAACATTTTTATTTATTTCTTATTTCGATTGTTATAAAAAATCATATTTTGTAAACTTGGGCTGCAGATCGTTAAGCGAGTAGCCTAAAAAATGATCGCACGATTTTTGTAGCTCAAATCTGTCAAAGGAAATTTGAAAAGTAAAGAAAAAAAAGATATTCCGTTGCATTCCAACGATGCAAGCTTCATCATCGGCCTTTTCTTTCGAGAGCCCGCGATATCGTTCAGACGTACATACCTACTGACATATATTTAGCCCTCCGCAGTTAAAACTATGTGTGTCTGTTTTTGTAGGTAGGAGTACGTGTATTCCTGTATTTGAGAGTACGATAAGGTAGATCGGTTACACACAGGTACAAGCGCGGTTCTCGTAATGCGGTTTTACTTTGCTGACCCACCTACTAATTTCCACGTGCCACGTGCTGCATTTACCAACTACCCTATATATCGTTGCGCTTCCGCCTCTCCCCATCAACGTGTATATTTTGTTATATTCGCTGCGGGCTATAAGCACCCACACAAAGGCCACACCATTAGAGCGGGGAACGTACACGTATATCGGAACTGCTAAAAGCACCTCGTCACTTCGTCACGTCGCTTTAAAATCACATTGGAATAAAACACGTACGCACGAGGCCCACTCCATCCTTTACACGCTTATTCGCGCACACACGAGTTCGCATACTCGATCAAGCCCCATAATGCAATTCCCTGACATTCAAGAGGAAATTTGTTGGTTTTTTTTTTCAAATTTATTTTTTACTTCATAGCTTGTGTCGTGAAACTGGCACAATTTCTGTATCATACTCGATAGCAAACTGGTACACTCTGATTGCGCTTTGCAGAGTGCATACGAGTATAACAAGACGAGACTAATGAGTTGCGGAAAATTCCGTATCGTGGCGCAAGGACGAGAACAATATTTGCAATTCGTTTTCGAGATGACGATTTTTTTTTCACAATCGCCCTTTGCTCACAGCGAGAAAGTCCTTGAGTGAGGTTTCTCGGTTTTCTTGTGTTAACTTTACTATTTTCTACTTTCGGAAAGATCCAAACAAACTCACATTTTTTCTTCGACAAAAGGTGTACCTTTTCCTGCTCTTTTATGCAGATGATGACAGCGTCAGATTTAAATAGAAAATATGGGTGATAACCGGTGCGATGGTCTAGTGGTTAGCGTGCTCGCCACTAAACCAGCGGACCGGGAGGTCCCGGGTTCGAATCCCAGTCGCGTACATTTCGTCGTGAAATGTTTTTCTTCGGCATTTCGCGGCGAAATAAGACTAGTTCCACGACTGGGGGCGAACTCGATGACCGGCTGTATTGGTATAGGTTTTCCACAGTTTCCCTATACCCATGACAGAAATGTTATGATGAATATAATACAGAGGGGAAAGTCGGCTGCGGCCGCAAGAGGGGGGAACAGGGAGAAAGATGGAGAAAAAAGGAGTAAACAGTAGAGGAAAGAAGGCTAATGATGGGAAAAGAATAGGTAACAAACGCGAAAAGCGTGTACCTAAGGAAAAAAACCAAAAAAATAAAAAATAAAAAATAGACAATATGGGTGATCAATTGAAGGACACCACTGGGGCAGATTAAAAATATCAATTTTTTGCGTTGTCTTAAGGGGAGGGTAGGGGTTTCAGCGTGAAAAAAAACACTTTCTTGCGATTTTTTTCCATCTATATGGATAGAGTTAATTTATTGAAATCTTTTGTACATTGTTAAGTGTCTTTTCAAGAATATTCCGTGAAATTTGTACGAGAAAATCTCCACAAACAAGCCGGTGACAAAGCTTTTCCAAGGACGCCTTTGGAAAAACACGATTTGCGGTGTTCACTGTATCTCAGCTAGAAATTATCTAAATTCAAGTACAATTAAAATTTAGTCAGAGTATCATCAAATCCTCCCCCAACGGTCTTTGATAATATTTTTTTTCATTTCTAAATTTTTGGTGGTCATGTAAAGTGAAAAGTGCTATTTTTTCAGGAAAATTCCGCCATTTTGGGGGTGGAAAACCCCCTCAATGTAAAAAAAATCTCAAACTAACCGTTGAGGGGAGGTATTTTATATGTAGAAAGTGTGTACCAAGTTTGAAATAAATCGGTCATGTAGTTTTCAAATGACAGTGAACACGAACTTTGAAAAAGTGGTTTCGAGAAAAACGCGGCACCGGCTTGTTTGTGGATATTTTCGCGTACAAATTTCACGGAATGTTCTTGAAATGACACTTAACAATGTACAAAAGGTTTCAATAAATTTACTCTATCCAAATAGATGAAAAAAAATCGCAAAAAAGTGGTTTTTTCACACTGAAACCCCTACCCTCCCCTTAAAGGATGTATATTCAAGAATATGCGAAAAAAAATCAAGTAAAAATATTGAAAATTGACTATGTTACTGATGATTAAGGCAGTCCTCTAGTTTCTCGGGTCGAAAAAATCGATTTTTTTTTCATAAATCACATCTACAACATGTGTAGAAAACGTGTGCCAAAGGATTTTTCGATATTCGAAGTGGTTCACAAGTTACGGCCCTGGAACGGAGCAGGTATACGGAGCGCGGGCCGGGCTGCTCCGAAAGCCGAGCGAAACAAACACAATAAACCGCCTCTTTCTGAAGCAGTTCGAAAAGTTATAAAGCCAATTTATGAGGATTTATCCAAAGAAGAATTGTTAAGGAGATGCCTGGGAGCGGAAACTCAAAATAATAACGAGTCGCTCAATTCGTTAATCTGGACTTTTGCTCCGAAGCACCTCCATTCTGGGCCAAAAGTGGTTGAAATCGCCACGTTTCTCGCTGTCATAACCTTCAACGAAGGATTCAAATCTATCCTGAAGACCTTGGAAACCATGGGAGTGAAAATCGGCCCACAAGCTAAAGGATATGTTCAACAGCGTGATAGCTCTCGGATCGACCGTTCAGAAAGGTGCACGAGTGATGTTGTAAAACAGGCCCGAATCGCGAAAAGGGAAGACGGAGCAGCTCTGCGTGACTTCCAAGAAGAAGATCAAGGCCTATTGTATGGTCCAGGCATAGCAGATTGACGGTGAGATTAAATTTTTAGTATAAATCACATGCGCGAACTTTCAAACGCGTTTTTCTCGAAACACCATTTTTCGAAACGGTGACCACGATATTTCAGAAACTACTGCACCGATCTTGTTCAAATTTATACAGCATCTTTAATATGTTGTAAGCCAGCGATTGAACTAGGATTATCATGATTGCTTCGATAGTTTTTTTTTGTACGAGCGAAAAACTTGAGAAAAAATTAGTAAAAAATAGAATGTATTTTTCAAAAGTGTATAAAAAAGTCAATTTTTGTAATTTAGAATTCACTCTAGTTCAATCGCTAGTCTTAAATATGAAGATTAAAATGCCGTTTGGTTTTTTGGTTTCAGATAAGCAGAACAGCCGCAATCTTGGTCACCGTCAAGCACCTCTTTTACTTTATGTCTTCCTGTCGCACAGTAGGAGAAAAGCCCAAAAACCTGGCCAAAACCTCAAATGACCTTTGACGGGAATGAAAATTGGCTTACAGGGGTTTTCAAGGTCGCTGATTACGAATCTGAAAGCCAAATTATCGTAAACAAAATGGCCGATCCAATATGGCTGACATGAATGTTAAAAAGTTGCCAGATGTCGACAAAAATTGGTATTTACGGGTTTTCAAGGTCGCTGATTACGAATCCGCAAGCCAAATTATCGTAAAAAAAATGGCCGATCCAATATGGCCGACATGAACGTTAAAAAGTTACCAGATGTTGACAAAAATTGGTATATACGGGTTTTCAAGGTCGCTGATTACCAATCCGATATCTATTGTTTATCACTTGCAACAAAGAGCTTACAGCAAATTGTTATAAACAAAATGGCCGAGTATCCTGCTAAATAGATAAATTAATATATTTAAAAAAATCATCATAATAAAATAAACGTGAACAGTGTATTCTACGCAATTATTATTTTTATTTTCAAAATACATACGGAACGTTTCAAAAATAGAAAATTTTATTCTTAATCAAAATCGTAATCGGAGTCGGAGTCGGAGTCAGAATCATTATCCGAGTTTGTATCTATTACAACTCCCGGCACGGCTTCAATCTCGGCGCAAAATTCGTCTCTATATATATATATATATATTCAAATATTTTATTTGAATGTTATAACATTTCATTCATATTTAAGAAATTTTTATGTGGTTGATTTTAATATGTATATATATATATGCATACGTATATATCATAATTAAATCACAGAAAATTTATATATATATATATACACATACATATATATTAAAATAATTTATTTCAAGCGTATAACAGCCGTCTTGTCCGTTATGATGCTACTTCACCCATTCTCAGGTAGAGGCGCAGAGGCTGCTCAATAGTGCCGCGTGCACGCTCGGCTACCGCACGATGCGAAAAAAATCATAACGGACAAGACGCACGTTTTCCGCAGGTAACTCTTGTAAATTTCGAAAGCTTATACATTAAACTAAAGGCCGAGACTAGGAGCTTTGCAAAATGTGACAAAATATATAACTTTTCGGACCGTTGAAAATATAAGTTTTCAAAATTATTCAATTTTATTTATGCCGAAGGCTATACTACATTTCAATCATTTATACATAAACTTTAGATTCAACCGATGTAAAAACATGTTCTACATACCTCCAGAAGTCGTATCCATGTTGCAGAATTGAAATTAAACCCGTCACTTTAAAGTTATGGGTTTTTGAAGTCAGCGTTATTTTCGTCTGTTCAGCACGTGACACGTACACTCTTCACGAACACTAACTGCCAACTGACGCTGCGGCGCAGGTATACACTTAAAGGGCTTTCCCTTCCACAATAGAATGCAGTTACTAGTCCTCTACCTGAATGACTACTCAACTGACCCTATTTCGAAAATTTATTTTTTGGGGTTTTGGCCAGGTTTTTGGGCTTTTCTCCTACTGTGTGTCGGCCACTATAACTTTTATTCTATTATATATTTTGACTTCAAAAAATTTGTATAGCTTATTTAAATGTTAATAAAGGTTATGCAAAAACAATGAGATTGATTATTTCGATGCTTTGCCCGTAAAAATTTATTGAAAAAGCCGTAAAAAAACAGCCGAGAAACTAGAGGACCGCGTTAAGTGAGAGCAAGTAGTGCAACGATTTACGTATACTAAAACTTTCAATCGCGTTTTTCTCAAAACTATTTTTCTCGACCTGGCCGGCATAATAACTCTAGCTATAATTGTCTGATTCTCAATTAGAAAATACATAAATTTCCGTAACTGTAGTAGCTATAGTTGTACGGAGCCGGTTTTTTGAATTTAGTATTTTTTAAGCCCCCGAAGATAAGTAAAAATTTTGCCAAAATTATACTTGGTTTTGAACGCCCGCCATTTTGTGAAATTTTTTCGTTCGAAAAAAGGCACATATAACGAGAACAAAATTTAAGTAGATTATAAAAAAAATTATTTTTATTTTTCCGCCCAAGCATTGTCAAGTTATCGATTCGGCCGTTGGACCACATTTTTTTATTACAGCGCCTCTATTTTACCTCAACAACGTTGTTAATTTTTAATTTTTTTAAATACAAATTTACACGAAATAAGTTTAATATATGCTTAATAACATATATTTTTTTCCAAATCCCAAATAAATAATCTACTAGACAAAAAGATTCGGAAAAAACAACCCTTTTTCGGCCCGAAAAATTGTTGTTTTTTCCGAATCTTTAGCTGCACTTGTTTTTTCCGAATTTTAGCTGCACTTACCTTACACGAAATCAGTCTAATGTATGCTTAATAACATATATTTTTTTCCAAATCCCAGATAAATAATCTAGTAGACAAGATTCGGAAAAAAACAACCGCCTTTCGGCCCGTTACAGTGCTGTCCTTCCTTGAAGTGTCAATGTGTAGCTCGCCAATTGAATTAATAAAAAATGAGGTAGCGATTGCGTAGATATACATATATCCTTTTGATTTTTTCATTGGAGGAGCAATAATCCTGTGGGCTTCGCTCCGAGGCTCATTTTCGAATTATCCGCAGGATTGAAATGCAAGATCGCCGTTTCAAATGTTCCAGGTGCGTATAAATCGGGATGGGATGGGTTTCCATATTGCACCCATCATTAATCACTGCCTTACCGCCACCTTTCTATCTCTCGTTTTCTTTCTCTCAGAGACATCCACACATTTGCAAGCCCAGCTCGGACATTCATTATTAATCTGATTGAACGTACCGATCTCTTGATTTCCTTTTTCTTCGTTTCAGCTCCCGTTCTCATCTCTTTCCTTGCCTCTCCACACCGGTACGCTCGCTCTTTCATGCTCTCATCCGTCTTCGAACACGGAGAATTTGTTTCCTCGCCTGCAAAATTGATGGGAAAAAAATCCTACGTACCTTCCAAAATGCAGAATGCATCTGGCACTTTGTTCTTTTCATTCACTTTCGACAATTTCCTCTTCTAATCTTAATAAATGATTGCCATTTGTAGTTACATTTAAATCGAGGTAAAAAAAATTATACAAATAATTCGATGCAACAAAAAGTAATATTGAAAATAAGGTAATTATGCAGTTTGAGGACTTTTCCGAAAAACGACGGGAATTTTTTTTCACCGTGAACTTGATTATTTCATTTTATTGAGTGATATTCCGTCGGGGGAGGCTGACGTTTTCCATTCATTCCATAAGTTACAGGCATTTTTAAGTATTTCGACGCCTATATTGGGGGTGGGGTTATTTATAAAAAAAGCCTTTCTAAATGCAATGCCGAAAGTAAATCGCGGCGGTCACCCTCCCATAAAAAGGCATAGGGATTTAAACTTCACGAAAACACGTCATAAAATAGCCTATTTTCAAACATTTCCGGATCACTTACATTGGATTTGGGGAGTCGGGGGATTTATAAAAGAAGCCTTCTTAAATACCCCTTGCCCCCCCCCTTCCCGCAGTTTTTGTGTGTTGTATAAGAAGGTGTCTGAGGCGGCCACGCAGGGGGTCCGGGGTTCAAAGAGCAGAGCCCCCGGCGGGGTTCAAGGGGCCGAGCCCCTTCTGGGGGCAGAGGCGTAGCCCCCCAAAGACACTAAAAGTAGTTTTTAAATATATTTAAATGAACTAAAATTGTACTACGTTGATAATTTTTTGGGGCCCTGATAACAACCCAAACAAACCCAAACAACGGCTGCAGGGGGATAGGGGTAAGTGATCGCCGCGATTTTTCTTCGGTATTGTATTCAGGTTCCTTTTATAAATCCCCCCACTTCCCACCCCCAATATAGGCGTCGAAATATTTAAAAATGCCCTATTTTATTACGTGTTTCCGCGAACTTCAAAACCCCATAACTTATGGAGTTAATAAAAAATGTCAGCCTTCCCCAACGGAATGTCAATAGTGGTGACCCAATTGCAGCAGCTCATAGCAAGAAAAAAAAATCCTCTAACTTCATAATTACCAACAAAAAATTATACAATTAACTCATTGTAAAAAAACTTTAATTCGCAGTTACCAATAATTCTTGCGACAAGACCTCGCAATTATTTCACCTCGGCGATCAGATGCGAAAATCAGGGACGTTGTAACGAAATAACCGAGATTGAACACATTTGATTTCACTCACACGAAATGCCTGGCCTAATAAACTCGATCTGAACCGGGGTGTATTTGTTTTCGTTCTTTTTTAAAAATATTTTATTTCCTTGACTCGTTGCACGAAAGTCGGTTAATTAGTTGGCGAAAGCTCGACGGCATTCGCATACAGGGAGAGAGCAGGAAGCACAGTGGCACGCAGAGTGAGGTGCACCGAGGACCTGGGCGCTTCTACACTCGCAAACTCCACACAGCTGAGGCCAACCTCTCGAGGCACTTCTACCACTTCAGCCAAAACTTTTCTATTCCTCGAGTTCCACGAGCCCATACTCGTGACTTGCCTACACGTATGCGCATGTACCTACACCCCGTGAACTATATTGTTATCTGTTCATAAACTGCCGGCAAACGGAAGGGCGTAACTCGCGAGATTATTTACTCGGAGGAACAGGTGGGTTACGCCATTTCGTAAACCGGATACGTTTAGCGAGGGCGAAAAATGTGAGTAAAAGCTCGCGAGGATCGCGAACGACGTATATATCTATGAGGGTCGAGGGATTTTCCAGACTTCCGCGCCTCACGAGCGTTAACGCGACTAAAAGATAGTTTTCCGCGAGAGGCCGAGCCTTCCCATCCGATCTTCGTCTAGAGTTTGCGGCTCTAATCTTTCGCTTATATAACGCTCGTTCCTTTATTTTCCTCCGGCCTTCTTTCACTCTCTTCGTCGATCGCTCAGCAGCGCGAACACTCGGCTTAATCCTCTTCGCGGCTCATTCCCCGAGCTCGCCTCCTTCCGGACTAGCGACTCAAAACGCACCGCGGCGTGTATTAAACTTAATTACTTTCGCTAATCGTTGATCCTCGCTGGTAAAGACCAAGTGAAAACTCGAATTCTCCGAGGTAAGCTTGGTCATTCGTTTGCTGATATTTTATCTTGAGGTTACGTGAAACGGATTTGGACTGGAGAAAGATACGGGTGAAGAAATTTATCGGGGAGTCCCTGGATCCTACTTTATAGGGATTTCATAGAGACGCCGCACGTGGGGAGTCCACATTGGAATCCAAGTGGATTCCGCGCTTTTTCCCCATTCACGTCGTTTGGAAATTTTTTTATTTCAAATTCTCAACCGAACTTTCGTTGGCTGTGCACCAGGCCCAAGATGCACCCACATCTCTATAGGATTTTGTTAGGGACTCCGCACATAGGGAGTCCTCATTGGGATCCAATTCTGCACTGTTCCCCGATCAATGCCGTTTGACTACCCAGGTAGGAAATTAAAAGGCTGACGATGGAACCAAGCTTGTGCGAGCCTCGTTTCACCGAGCCTGAGTGAGACAGACCTGGCCCAGGTTTCATTGCATCGTTTGGAGCAGCCTGGAACCAAGACTGGCTGCTTAGCCTAAACTCAGGGTTATTTCAAGCTTTATTCAGCCGGTGAATTTTGAGGCTGAAAAATCAAGGCTGGATGCAGGCTTGTTTCAGGTTGTGATAAAATAAAATAAGTTTAAAATAATATTTTTACTGTACTTTTATGAAAAAAAAATTTAGCAATATATTTGTCGGATGCGAAGGCACGAAAAACGAAAGCGAAGGAGGCAGCTCAGAACATTTAGACATATGCTCTTATCGATATTTATGAGGTACACAAAAAAGTATATACGAATATAAAAGTACGCAATAAAATAGAGTTTTGTTTTTTAAAATATTTTTTATATATATTTTGTAACAAATAATATAACAAATAATACATATATATAACAAATCAAATGAATTCTTTACAAATTTATTAAATTTACCCCAATGTAGAATTTAGGCAACTAAAAACAGGCCTCATATAGCCTCGGGAAGAGTTTGGGAAAAGCCTGGTCATAAATGCTCGTGAAGGCTTCATTAAGGCTCGTTTTGAGCCTTGTTGTTTCGTCGTTTCAGGCTTAGTACAGGCTTTTCTACCAGCCTTTGGTTAAGCCTGTGTGCAAGAGCCTGAAACCGCGTTATCATTCAGAGGTTCATCTAGGCCTGAAATCAGGCTGGTGCTCAGCCTGAATTAAAAAATGTGAGCCTTGTTTCAGAGCTTGGCGAGGCCTTTTTTCATCGTCAATTCCTACCTGGGTATTCTTACCACGTTCGAAACGAAAATATGTGAAACGTCACGAGAAAAAACTCGGCGTGATGAAACATAACCTACACGCTTCGTGAGCGTGTACGTGTGTGCTGATATTATGTCAAAGTGTTGTTGAACAAATAAAAAATGATCATTACAGTGGCGTTTTAGTAATGCAATTAAAATCGATTTTTAAAATACACTTTTTTATGGCGTTACCCCCACTTGTAGCGCAAAAAAAGGCCTTTTTCATGAATTTTTTTAAAGAAAACTACAAAACTTTTTTAATCGACCAATATACCATCTTAAAGAACACATCTTGAAGAACTTTCAGTAATTTTTTTATTGAAAAATATTACATTGTTTAGTGGCAAATGGCCGTCAATGAAATAATGTTTTTATATACACGGTTTGCGGTGACCAACATTGCGGCGAAGTGGATCATCTGAAAAAAAAATGCGGATGGATTTAGTCAAATATAAGTATAAACTAGTCTTTAATCGAAGGATTTTTAAAAATATTCATTTTTCACAAAATGGCGGACAGTCAAAGTTAATGGTTCGATTTTAACGAAAAAAAACGGCCATTCTTTGGCTATAAAACGGCCATTTTTTTTCGAAAAAAAAACCGAACGATTAAAGACTACATTTTTATGTATTAAATAAGCCTGCAAAATTTCAAGAAGATCGGTTCATTAGTGTTCGAGTAATCTTGGTCACCGACTTCAGAATGGCCATTTTGAGAAAAACGCTTTTAAAGTTTCAATTTCAGTTTACACGAAGAAAATATTTTTTTTTTTTTTGTAAACTTACATAGAGTCATCTATTCCGGGCATCAAAAAAACTGCACTTCAAATTGCACTTCAAAAAAATGCAATAAAATAAATCGATTTTTTCAAAATCGCATGTGGGGGTAACCCTTTAAGCGTTATCCCTAATACGTTATCGAGAGTTAGAGGATACCCTTCGATAAGAAAAAAGTGTCGATTTTCATGTTTTTTTTAAGGAAAGATTTCTTCACTTTTTTGAGACTTAGGGTATGTTTTATTATTACTTTTGACTGTCACATGGCATTTTTAATAATTAATCTTCAAAAATGACGAAGGTAGGTATGGCTCGGTCTTCTAAACGGGTTGCGGCGGATGTTGTCAGACGGCGTGACACGTAGCGTCGGCGAGATTAATCTGAAAAAAAAAACGAACGAAGGTTTTTTTTTCATTAACACTCATACGCAGAATATGAACCAAGAAAAAGTGAAAAATGTCAAAAATCGATCAAATGGTACTGTTTGAAACAAAATGATTGAATGTTCCGGAAAAATAGCTACATTTTTCAATTAAAAAAAAACTTTTTTTGCATTCTCAAAAATATTTGGGGTCATGTTTTGGACAATAAGGTCATAAGATTTCTACCAAATTTTATCAGAATCGGTTGATTCATTTTTTAGCTACACGTCACGGCGGTTTTGAAAATGCAGTTTAGAAGACCGGGCCATACCTCCGCCATTTTTAAAGATCAATCGAAAAAAATACCATGTAAGAGCCGAAAGTGTTAATAAAGCATACCCTAAGTCTCAAAAATGGCGAAGAAATCGTTCTTTAAAAAAAATCCATGAACGTCAGCAATTTTTTCCACGCCTAAAGGTATCTCCCCCCTAAGATAAGATTTATACTTTTGTAAGATCCACTCCTTTTGTATATATTTCGTTTAGAAAATTCAACGTACAGAATGCTTGATGCAATCCATCAAGAATCGTATCGGATTCTGTTCGATAATGTGGCAATCCTTTGAGATTCGAATTGGAGTCGTCATTGGATTCCAACGGGGAGTCCCGATTGATATCCAATGTACGAGCGTGACGGTTCAATATAGAGATCCATTGCGATGACCAATTGGAACCTTATCAGCAATTTTTGCATCGGAGGTGATGTGAAAGGGATTTGGATTGGAGGGTGATAGTGGTAATGGTGGCAGAACTAGAGAGATCCACGGAAAATTCACTTCACGTCGCGTCAATTATCTTGCGCTTGGTCTTCTCTCTTTTGTTCTTGGAGTCCGGAATGAGAAATGGACCTGATTGGATCCGTCAAAAACATCTGTGTTTATAATAACTATCAGATAATAATAATAAGTTATTGTAACCGAAGAACATTGCCAATTCTTAGACTTCACAATGGTCGGAGATAGAACAAAAGTGACGTAAGTTGGTTAAATGGGAAAAAAGGTAATATATTGATCATTACAAAATAAAAATGTACCAATTTTCGTCCTAAATCTTTATCGTTTATAGTTCTGACAAGAACTTTTTACAAGTCCATATTAAGTTATTTTCAACCCCTGAATACGAATCCACCATCCATGTCCCCCGAATCCCTAAATTGTCATTAAAACTCGTCGTAAATGTGTGGAATCTGGTTTATCCCCTTAAGCGTGCTATTCGGAAAAAATGAAAATTACGTAAACTTTAAATTTGTTCCCCGGTCAAAGTGGCATCTGTTGCGTTGAATTTAATGCACCCTTTTTAAATGTGGGGTGAGTGAAAGAAACTAAGGGGGGTTTCATCCCTCAATTTTAGTTTTTTTTTTCAATGTACTTATAGTAGATTTTTGATCATTTTGGGTTAGAAGAATTTCCGTTTCTGTTTCACTGCAATCGATAGACCGCTCTCCCTTGCGGTGGAGAACAGCCCTTGACATGCTTCACTCCGAGGGGTGATTTCACCCCTGAAAACCGTTTTTCCACCGATAAAAAAAAGTATCTAATTATGTTTGATGCTCTACCATATACACGAGTTTCAAATAAATCAAAGGAGGACACCGAAGTGATGGTCCTCCCGAATATCCCGAAATCTAGTCAGCTTGTTTGAAAATCTTAAAAAACGATGATTTTATTCACTTGTCGACAAAAAACGAATTTATTCTTCACGACCCGCGGCTAAAATGACAATATTTTTCCCCCAGTCTCCCTGAATGATCAAACTTTACGCCTGTACAATCGCCGATTAAAAAAACATATTGGCCAGGCTATCTGTAAAAATGTTCAACAATCATTCGGAGAAGCCATATTGCTTTTCTTGAATTTCTTAATATCCAAGAATTTCGAGTGTACGGAGTTGCGGGACTAGGATGCGACCATGGTGCAAGGTGGTGGGCGTCCTGCTCGTACGCCGAGAGACCTACGAAACGAGACGGCAGATGGTCCATAAAAGTGGGATCCAGGTAGACGACGAACCGATCCCCGGCACGAAGATCGGTTCGCGCTGGTCTTCCAGAACTTTTTCAAACGTACATACTGCATTCATCGCAAAATAGGACTACTCTTGGACGAAATATCATTCCAGAGTGAATATGAGTGTGGAAGAGTTACAAAATATTTTACGTGTCGTCAACGACCTGGTACTTCGCAAAGGAAACAGCAGCGAAATAAAATTATTTGCATTAAGCCGGGACACGAAAAGAACGGGTAGAAAAATTGTTTTTTGTCGTTCGCATTTTCTCAAAGTATAAATATTCAACAATATGTGGAAAAAAATTCAATTTAAAGTGTTGTAAATAGACCAAGTTACAGACGCTTGAGTGAGAGCAGGGAGCGCAACGATTTACGCATACTAAAACTTTTAATTGCGTTTTTGTCGAAACAACTATTCTCGACCAGGCCGGAACCACAACTCTAGCTACAATTGTCCCATTTTCAATATTAGAAAACCAAAATTTCCGTAATTGCAGTAGCTATAATTGTACGTAAACTTTTATTTATTTATTTTTTAAGGCCCCGAATATAAGTCAAAAGTTCGCCAAACTTACACTTTTTTTTGTACACCGGCCATTTTGTGATGTTTTTCGGAAAACGCCTACGTACAACGAGAACTGCATTGATATAGATTGTAAAGCATTTTTTATTTTTCATTGTCACGTTATCGATCATTGGACCACATTTTGACTAACGCTGACCCCCCCCCCCCCTTGATCGACCTGAAATTTTGTACAGATCTCCCTTTTAATATTTTAAGACAACCCCTAAAGTGATTTTTGGCGCAATCATTTTTCGTTTGGGTTTGTTTGGGTTTGTTAGTTTGGACAAAACGGAAAGCGCTATACATATGGGTATGAACGGAGACTTGCAAATATAGAAATTGTCGACGCGCGTTTGAAAAATTACTTTGAAATTCAATATCTCGAAAACTATTGCGAGTCGCCATAAATCCCTTTAGGGCTTGTCTTAAAATATTAGAACGAAGGTTTTTGCAAAATTTCAGCTCGATGGGTGGGGGGTTCGGAATCTTATCCCACATTATGTATACAGACGCTCTATTATGCCTCAATAACGTTGTTATAAAAAAAAATTAATCAAAATTTATACGAATTAAGTTCAATGTTAATAACACATATTTTTTCCAAATCCCAAATAAATAAATAACAACCCAAACAAAAAAATTCAGAAATAACGATTTTCGGGTCGTCAAATTGGTGACCTCCCTACTCGGCTGACTTTACGCAGAGTGCCCCATAGTTTGTATACATATATATTTATTTATCGAGCTCGAGTACAGAAAACAGGAAGAGAGGCTGCTCGATGGTCGATGGTGCTCTCGGTGTCCGAGCACCTGCTCGCTCCTCTCTCCAATTCTTACTTATCCTTCTCCTTCTCCTTATTGCTTTTTTTCATCTCGCGCTTCGGCTCGATGCCCGGCAATACGAGAAGCTCGAGCACCGGAGCGAAAAGATTTTTTCGTAAATACACGCCTCTCTCTCTCTGCACCCCCCCCCCCCCTCTCCAGCAACGACCCTCACCGTCTTGGGCTCGAGCCCGGTAGGCTTCTCCTATTTCGTCCATGCTCTATGCGGTATTTTGTAGATCCCGGAGCACGGCAGCAACAGCAGGCCAACAGGAGCGAGTGGTCCTGCCGGGGAGCGTCGAGCTGGAAAGAGGAGCAATAATGCGAACTCGCGTGTATACGTACGCGACTTTTTTTTGGCGTAGCTTAGCAATTCTCTCTCTCGAGGATGCCCTCTCACCATATGCCATTTATTTGCGGAAAAGGAGAGGCGGCTCAGGCTACGAGGAGATAACTCATTATGACATAAAAATAAATAATAATTGGGATAATTATTATAATAATAATTGTTTTCTTATTATAATAATGAAGCAATGAATATGTAACAAATACACCAATTGTAATTTAAAAAAAAAACAAAAGGAACGGAATAGTTATTATAATATTGAATAGTTAATGTT
This sequence comes from Ophion slaviceki, assembly GCA_944452715.1. Lineage (NCBI taxonomy): Eukaryota > Metazoa > Arthropoda > Insecta > Hymenoptera > Ichneumonidae > Ophion > Ophion slaviceki. The sequence goes on along the minus strand of OX101794.1, from coordinate 9,480,390 downwards.
TCATTATTGTAATAACGTGATTATTATAATGATCACACTGTTATTATTTTGATTATGTAATTACTCTAATAATAAAATAATAATTATTTCGTATTATACTAATTATATTATTTTTTAATATTATTGTTTTGTTTGTTATTTGTAAAACAGTTTTTCGCGATAATAAATGCCCCAAGTATTATTTATTTTTATGTCACAATTGTTTCCTATTCACCAGACCGAAAACTAAGCTCACAAACAGCACTGTATAATATCTTCACAATGTCATTACGCGTTTTTTACAAATTTGGATTTTTATATGCCATTTACGCGATACGAGCATATTCTTATATAAACAAGATTTCCAATTGAGTTATAAAAGTTAGCACGTCGGATAATATTTGTATGCCCGTTTGGGATGTATATAGAGGAATCTTGCGTAAAATATTCGCTGACAAACCTATTAAGACACCGCTTTAATGTATGCGTTAACACACAGATACACACATACACGTGTCCGTGCACTTCGACAACACGGCAGGTGCTGGCCGAGACTCTGGAGAGTTATTTCTTCTCCTTTTACATCCCCACTCCGGCGCAATCTCGTACTACACCAACGGCTGTGATCTGTTGGCACAGCATCGCTCATCGCGTTTACCTCTCCCGTGCCTCTGATTTTTATTTTACGTTCTCTGCGATCGTATGCATTTATGCAATGTTTTTTTTCCTCCTCTCCCCTCTCATATTTTGCCTAAAAACCACTGCGTATGCAGATGGACCCTCGCTCTCGTATAAAAGTTTGCACTCGACTCAAACGCAAAATGTTCAACGTGTCGTGTCCGGCGAAAAAACATCCGGATGACATTTCCTCTTGAAGCCACAAAAATTCTCTGTAAAAATGAGTAGAATAATTGTAGATCGTTTTTTTTTTTCGAAATCACGTCGATGCTATGACTTTTTTGGAAAGTTGTTTCAAACGAAAATAACGATTTTGCTTTTCGTTTGAATTATTTTACGATATTGACGGGCTGCAATTTTTTTCCCACTCTTCTCGGTTGTAGGAAGGACTGGGGGAGAGAGAGAAAGAGAAAGAGATAGATAGATACATAGATTTTATTATGCCTCAATACTAGTCTTTAAGACAATTTATACATAAACAACTTGAAAATAATACACTTTCTCTCTACCAAAGTTACATAATCATTTCACCGGTGAGAAGGTATACAGATGACAATACTTATACTTGAAAATAAAACCATTTCTTTCTCGCATTCGCAAACTCAACAACTTAAGTTAAAATAAAAATTGAAGAATAATCGATAGTTCGGATAAAATAGCGAGAAGCGAAAGAACCCAAAAAGAAGGAAACAAAAAAAACGCTAAAGAAACAATCGAACCAATTTTATAGAAACAAAACCCACAACGTAAATATTGAATCAAACCACAACTTGAACTATAAGTAATTTTATACTTTTTGTTTTTTTTTCCGTTTTTTTTTCCATTATTCTATTTTCCTTTTCTCTTTACAACTATCCGTATAATTTGACCGTGACCGAAACCATACGCACAACTGTAACTGTACGACGAAACAGAGAGGGGGAGAGAGAGAGAGAGAGAGAGAGAGAGAGAGAGAGAGAGAAGATGAAGAGAAAGCTCTTAATAAGGAACTGGGGGAGGATTGGCGTGATATACTATCGCCGACGAGTGCCTTTAATTTCTCCATTCCTCCGGCGCGAGATTGGTGCAACGTTGCACCTGCTCGATCGCAGTTCAACAGCAAGTAACACACAAATGCATAAATATACGTTCGTGTATATTTATCGATGTGTTCATGCATACATACACACACACACCTATAAACATTCACTTTTTGCCGCGAAGTTATGTTGACAAAAATCGACAACCAGATTGAAAAGAACGAATTGAAGGCTACCGTGCTTAACTATCGTGTCTGTACTTTTATATTTATGAAAAGTCGCGCGTAGGTGTTTAATTAATATTAATATCGTGACGGAACATTTCCGGAGGCTGGATGAACCATACGTCAATGAAGTTCAGAAAAACATAAATTCGCGACGCGAGAAGAATATTTATTCAACAAATCCGTCCTTAATAAAAATTAATTAATTTAACCGTTCAGGGTATCGTTTTTCAATGAGTATATAAATTTTCCCATTCTGTGTTGGAAGGAATTGAATGCATTTTACGGAGCATACGACATTTTTCGTGTTTGAATGATTCCGAAATAGTGTCAAAATGAATCTCAAGGATGACAGGAAGTACGCCAGAGCATCGAGAGGGGGGTCGAATTCGGGAGTGAGATATTTTTTTTCAAGGGCTGACCAAACGCAGTGAACATCTGCCGGCTGTGCCTTAACCTACACACGTGCACGTATCCGCATACAGACACACATCTAATAAAACTTTGATGGGTGCTTTGCCGAGAACTTTTTTACCTTAGCAATATTTCCCTGCAGCTCGTTAATAATAACGAAACGAAGTTTCGAAGCAGGAAGGACACATAAAAGAACAAATTGTCTGTAAATTTTCCGGTCTATAACTCGTAAACGTCTAATTTCAGTGAATTTTTTTCAAAAATATAGCCGAGAGTTCAGAATACAAGCTTCAACATTACGCTATATAGTGAATATCAATGGCAATCCACAAATAAACAAATATTTAACGATAAAAAAGCGTGCTTTGTAGATAATAAATGAACCGACAGAAATTTCGGACATATTTTGTACATTGAAACGATTGTGTCTGATAAATTCATCTTCTATAATAATTGAATGACAAAGCCACAAGATACGATATGTAAAAAAAAGATTATATAATTTGATTCGGTAATGTAGCGCTTACTCGATTGATGTTAATCGCAGCTGCTAATTACGATAACTGTAAATAGTCAGATAACAAACGACTGTCAGATTGAAAATTGGATGCGTTCTTATCCGAATGAGCTGTGAAAAGCGCAACAAGCTCAGCCTCCAACTCAGCAAGTGTTGATGAGCCGGAGGCTGAATTCATTGCGTTTTTCAAAGAACAATGAGCCTCTGATCGAACGGTGCTATCTCAGTAGGTAAGAATCCCACAGACTGTAAAGAGTTGAATATGTTCATATTTGAATCGGCTGAGCGCGAGGCTGAGTATGAGGCTGAGTCGGGGTCTGAGCGTGAGGCTGCGTCGGAGGCTGAGCGTGAGGCTGAGCGTAAGGAACCTCCTCGGTATCTCGTGTAAAAAAATTCACAACCGCTGAGGAAAAATAATATTATGTAAATAAGCAGCTAGATTTTCCGTCAGTCGGACTGGAGCTGGCTAAAACCAAGGACACAGCTAATGTATCCATACACATGTACGTGTATGTGTGTGTGTGGGTGAAGGGAAATACGACACTGCTTACGACAATATGGGGATGGCAAAAAAAATTGGACTTGCATTATAAATGGGTAGTGTGCATATATCGATCAATATAACGTATACATGCACTCTGTCAGGTGAAAGGGCGTAATCGATACCTTCCAACAGGAGAAGTGACGTAGTTTATGGCCTTTTATTTGCCAGTGGTCGATATCCATCGAATGTTGAGGTTTGGCAGTCCCTACGGTCCGTGTCCCGGCTGGCCCAGAGTAGAAAGAACCACCTGCCACAAAGGATCGGAGGGGACGCAGCCTGCCTCCTCTTCTCTCTCTCTCTCTCTCTCTCTCTCTCTCTCTCTCTCTCTCTCTCTCTCTCTCTCTCTCTCCCTATCCGTCTGTCTCTCTCCCTCTCGCTGTGTTCCTTCGGCCCTTGTCCCGAAGTTTCAACGGTGGTGGCAGCACCCTTCGGTATTTCCGAGAACAACCAGGCTAGAGCAGCGATACTTCGGGGACTATAATCCGCATGGGAATTTTCTTCGCCTACGGTTCAGTAAAAGTCGTAAAACTACGGAGAGCTTGATGACTTGAATTTTTCGAAAATAACATTCTCTGACAATAATTTCCGTAAGCATATACGACAGCTTACGATTGTCATCGATTGAACTAACGACAGCTGGAATAAATATGCTTTCTCCGATCAGGAGTGATTAGTCTACCACGACATTTAACTTGACCATCAAGGGGGGGCTAAGGGCGTACATTTTGTTGTAGTTTGCCATTTTATTTTCAGAGTGCCAACACGATATCATCGAGTTAAATAATGTAAAACGAATTACCGACACACAAGCTTTATTATTTTAATAACAAAATTAATAATATTATTGTTAAGATGATTATTATTTTAATAATTCATTATTAATCTTATAATTGTACAATTATTATTCCATAGTTAGATTATTTCTATTATTAAACTAGTTTTATAATTATTTTATTATTATTTTTATATATTTTGCCATTTTTATTTTAAAGAGTACAATGTCTACACGTAATCACCAAATTTAATCAATAATAATAATAAAATGATTACTATTATTATTAAAATTAACACTATTTTGATAATTAATTATTAATATTGTAATCATATAATTAATTACATAATTATTATTTTTCTACGTTTTGCCGTTTTATTTTCCGAAAGGTCAATGCCAACGCGTAATCGCCAAGGTTAATAATGTAAAATTGACCACCGACAAATTACCTTTAATATTGTTCAATTATTAGTACAAATCAATTTGTTCATCCAGCCCGCAAAAACGAG
>OX101794.1:9409177-9475534 GCA_944452715.1 Ophion slaviceki | reverse complement strand
AAGGTAGATAACCTAGATACGGTAGATAACATAGGTACCGTATCCAACCTAGATAAGGTGTGTAGCCTAGATGAGGTACCTAACCTTAAAGTAGATAACCTCGATAATATATACAACCTCAGATAAGGTGGAGAAGGTAGATAACCTAGAAGAGGTACGTAACCTATAAAAGGTAGACAACCTAGATACGGTATCCAAACTAGATAAGGTATCTAGCCTAGATGAGGTATTTAACTTTAAAGTAGATAACCTCGATAAATATATAACCTGAGATAAGGTAGAGAAGGTAGATAACCTAGAAGAGGTACATAACCTAGATAAGATAGACAACCAAGATACGGCAGATAACCGAGATACGGTATCCAACGTAAATAAGGTTTCTAGCCTAGAAAAGGTAGTATCAAGCCTTAAAATAGATAAGATAGGCAACCTAGATGATTGTATCTAGGTACATAGAAGTAGATAACCCAATAGCCAAACCTCTATAACTATGTAACACAGCCTATATAGAAGTAGATAACGTAGATAAGGTAGACAACCTTTATAGAGGTTATTTACCTCTATCTACTTCTGCATTGTAATTGCACTCTGTCGAGGAAAATAACCTGGATAATCTTCCAATGTTGCTATATCGAAGCCTACATCCTCGACAGTACACACGAGTTCTTTGAAATGAAATAAATAATCCTAAAATATCCGTCTGTGCATACGCATTTACGGTCTGCGCTGCGTTTCCTCAAGAAACGATATCTTCCCAGACAATCTCGAGTATTTCGCTCATTATATCCGCGCACTTCAAGTTCAGACTTCGACGCTGAGAAGAGCTATATGTTACGTCGCAAGAACGATTTAAAGAGACAGTCTTTCACGGAGACGAAACAAAATTTCCCGCCTTTGAGGCTCTTTGACGAGCGTTACCCGGAAGATAAAGTGAATAGAAACGTCGGAGTGTCTCTCCGTCTGTATTTTTATCCTCTCTTTCTTGTCCTACAAGTGGCTTAGTGCACAACAAAGGGCCGATTGAGGGAAGTTCTCGTCTGGCACGGCCGATCTGCGGTGCTTGCTTCTGTTTGAGGCCATTCGCTTTATGGATGGACGAAATATATATGCATACAATGGTATGTGCGATGGAGAAATCATTATTTCGGTACTTCTGCACGTGAACTTCATTCGAAATTTCAATAGACTTCGGATCTTGGGACAATTTGGGTTGCGCAAACTTTAGCTGCACTTTAGCAAAAGATTTATTTTTGTTTTATACGGAATTATTCAAAAGACTTTTCGACATTTGATTTAATGGGCGATGGTGTTTGAATTATTTTCTTTGAGGGCAATTTATAATTTTTGAGACAATTTTTAATTTAACGCAATTAATATTTTTAATCGATAGGCATAATTAAATTAATATTTTTATATTTATTTTGATGGGCAATCATATTTTCACTAATTTACCTCAGTGCAATTAATATTGTTTAACGTAATCATTCATTTTATCCGGATAATATTTTTATTCGATAGGCAAATTATTTTATTATAATCTTAATTATGTATTATTTTATTGCAATCATATGAATATTTTTCCACGCAATTATTAAAATATATTTTGATATTTAATTTGATGGGCATGTTTTAATTATTCTATTTCAGGGCAATCAATATTTTAGTATTTAATTTTATAGTCAATAATATTTTTATTATCTTACTTCAACACAATTAATATTTTTATTTGATAGGCAATTCGCGGTGATATGAGTTTTATTCTTTCCATATACACGTAAAATACTTGAGACACTTATTCACGCAGATTTCATCGGATCTGTCCTTTTTTCCGGATTTCCTCGTACTATATCACCGTCTATAACTCGTCCGACTTCTCCGACCGAACTTGCGAAACGCATCCTTGAGAAGATATACACAGGCCAAAAGCATATACGTGGCTTTCCCGTCGCATTCGCATAATCATTTTGTCGTTATAAAAACAGTAAAATACTTTTATTCCTCGTCGTTCCGGTATGCGGAAGAACGAGAAAAAGAGGACGAACGGCGAAAAGCAGTTTTCATACACGGACATATATATACGGTACATGTACATACCCACATACAGAGAATCGTTTTGTAGCCCGGACGTTATGCCAGTTTATCGTTTTTTTTCGTTTAACATTATTTTACGAGTTATTATTAAATACCCCTACTGCCACCTTTGTATTCTTGATCGTAGGACATTTTTTTCTTCACACTTGGCAAAAAGTCTTCGGAACCAAAAAGAAGGAGAAAATACATTTGGAAGAAACGGAACGCATTTCGGTCGGTCTTGCAGACTCGAAGGTGAGGTGCAATTTTTCCGGAACAAAATTGCGCGTTGTATATTGTCAGACATAACAAGAGAAATAGAGAGAGGGGGAGAAGGAGAGAGAGAGAGAGAGAGAGAGAGAGAGAGAGAGAGAGAGAGAGAGAGAGAGAGAGAGAGAGAGAGAGAGAGAGAGAGAGAGAAAGAGAGAAAGAGAGCTTTAGACCGTCCAAGAGCAAAAGGTTTCGCACACGCGGCAAGGGAGTCCTCTCGTACAGTCATTGCACAAGCCGCACACAAACGTGCTCCAAACACCGCCGGGACCAACCGCACAACGATGCCAGACAAGTCCTCGGAGAAATAAGAACGGACCTGGTTGCGAAATTCGTTCTCGTACATGCGTCATTCTACCTGTATTTATCTGTGTATATTTATATATGTACTACATACAATGGTATATACATATATATGTTTATATGTATATATGTCTAAATGTATGTACAATGGTACATATATTTGATGCTTGTACCCAGGATTACGTGTTTCCCTTCACGACGACAGCATACCAAATCCTCGACCGTCAACGTGGCTTTTCATCCCATCCACTAAATTTCAAGTATTTTCTTTATTTGCCAAACAGCTTAGCGCACAGTTTAATAAGATGGCGGGAAAAAAAGATTTACTCAAATGATGTGGCTCCAGGAAGAATTTATCGAAGATAATGACTAAGATGAAATTGACGACAGAATTCGATACATTTATTTGAAATTGGATTTATATTGAAAATGTTATTGGAAATTTTGACACGTATTACCCGTGCAGAAATTTGTTGGGGAGTCCGCAGATCCTACTACATCCGCATAGGGATTTGATAGAGACGCCGCACGGAGGGAGTCCACATTGGAATCCGAGATTTCACGCTATTTCCCTATTGACGTCGTTTAGAAACTTTATATGATAATCACAACCGGAATTTGTTGGATCTCCCAAAAACAATATTTTTTAGTGGCACCGTGCACTGATTTGTTGGGGAGTCTCAAGTTGCACCCGCATCTTTATAGTGATTTGTCAGGGACAGCCCACATGGGGAGTCCTCATTGGGGTCTTATTGGATTCTGCAATGTTCCCCGATCGACTCCGTCTTAGAATTGTTACCACGTTCGAATCGAAAATATGTGAAAACTCATGAGAAATAACTTGGCGTGCTAAAACATAAGTTGCCCGCTTCGCGAGCGTGTACGTGTGTGCTAATATTATGTCAAAGTGCAGTAAAATAAATTACAAAGATAAGTATAGTGGATTTTCAGTGGTGTAATTCAAATTAGTTTTTTAGATATACTTTTTCAAGCTATTGATACTTTTTTAAGATCCACTCATTTTGTATACCTATATATTTCGTTTAGAAAATTCAATATCAGAATGCTTGATGGGATCCATCAAGAATCGTATCGGATTCTGTCCGATAAAGTGGCAATCCTATAGGATCCAAATTGGATCTACGTTGGATTCCAATGGGGAATCCCGCTTGGAATCCAATGAGGAATCCCTCTTGGAATCCAATGGGGAATTCCGCTTGGAATCCAATGGGGAATCCCGCTTGGAATCCAATGTACGAGCGTGACGTTTCAGTATAGGGATCCAATGTGATGAGTCATTGGATTCCTATCAAGAAGTAGGGACAAACACTGGAATCCAATTGGATCCCTACTACAATTTCTGCACAGGGTGTTTACCGAGGCATTGGAATTCTCCTCATTTTGGGAACATGCCGAGAACACGGAGAATCCATCATTGTCAAACTGTCTGTCACTTTCCTCCATTGAGGGGCGTAACCATGCAATTTACTCCGAAGGGCTAAGCCTTTAGTTGCTCCTATGAATTTTCCTGATTCTGGATGCCGCCAGCCGATATATAGGATTCTATTCAATAATGACAACATTATTGTTGTGACTAACAACATTATTGTGTGGTATATGTTGTTGCAGGAGATGAGTCACAACCTGTTATTGTGAGTCACAACATTATTATTGTGAGTCACAACATTATTTTTGTGAGTCACAACATTATTGTTGTGAGTCACAACATTATTTTTGTGACCCACAACATGATTGTTGTGACCCACAACATGATTGTTGTGACTCACAACATTATTGTTGTGACTCGCAACATTATTGTTGTGACTCGCAACATTATTGTTGTGACTCATCTTCAAATGTCATACCGGCACGGCAAAGATAGTCACACTGGATAATGTGGCAATCTTTTAGGATTCAAATTGGATGCGTAGGTTGGATTCCAATGGGGATTCCCAATAAGAATTCAATGTACGAGTGTGACGGTTTAGTATAGGGATCCAATGCGTTAACCCATTGGATGCCTATCAGGAAGTAGGGACAAATATGGCAATCCAATTGGATCCCTACTCCAATTTCTGCACGGGTAATGTTGACGAATATTACGGTTTTTTTGTAACAAAGCGAACTCTACCGGAGCTATATATTTTCCAATTGTTTTCCTCCTGTAAACAATGACTCAATTTATTTCGTTGTCAAAAAACACAGGGCTTCGCGCCGAACTCCGCTCCACTGCAACGAAATTCGTAATGCCCAAATGACCCGCAAATGTTTGGCCTCGCAAATACATATAGTAGCCATTTGAGCGGCGTTCGTTGCACTATTCCGCGAATTATATTTAGCCTCGTTCGTTCGCCGGTGCCGCTGCTGCGGTAGTTGAAAATGAGTTAAATAAACCCGGTTGAACGAACGAAAACGACGACTGGACGACGATAATGCCAGAGCTGTGTACAGATGCATGCGCCGGCTTAGGTGCACACGATTTTCGAATAAAAACCATTTTTCAGACTTGATTTTTTTTCGTTCATTGTAGTTTGGACGAATGCTCCGTAAATCGATTTTCGAAACTTCGGTCACGTTAAATGTGTTTGGGTTTTTTAAGATCCCAAATAAACCTGAGTCCAGTTGTTCATAAATGTGTTCGATATTGAGGTTGAGGATGAATTGAATGTTTATCAGAATAAGTGAATAGGTTCAGATTTAAGGAGGCACGGTGATTGGAGCGAGTTCAAGATAAAAGCCCGATTTTTTTTATAGCATTGTCGAGACCTTCGTCCATGCGTATGTGGAGTTTCCACGATATTTACCATACACTTTTCGAGTTATTAATTGTTAAAGTTGGTGAATCAGTCACACGTAGACGACAAAATGTGCCTGTCCTCTCATATATCGATTTTTTTGTGCTACTTGGAGCCAAGAAACACGTAAAAAAAACTGATGGTTGCGTTCGTTGAATCATTGTGATCGATAAGGCACCTTGAATTGGAAAGCTCACCGCAGAAATAAGCAATAAATTTAGAAATAAAGTCGCAAAAACCAAAGTTTTCGGAGACTTCTCGTGACGTAACAGCAGCCATCTTGCTCGACGTGTGGCAACGCCGGATACCCGCGCAAATTTGATTCGTCTATCGGATATTTTCAACGCGAATTAAAAATATGATTGTGCGAAGCCGTACATTTTTTAATGGATTATAATGGGCCTTTCGTCGATATTTACTTGGAGTTCTTTTACGTACAGCAAAGGCATCTCAATTTTTCTGGCGACATGTACCTATACAACGCATCTATATATAAATTCAGCATGGGAGAACCGTCATATAAAATAAACGTTCCTTTTTATACCTGCAAATATTGTGAAAATTGGGAAAGGGAAAAATAACATGACAATCGATGAAATATGTTTTGACTTTGGACAGATTGGACATTGGACATTGAGGTTAACTTCAACGCGACGTTCTTTATTTGCAATCGCAATATTATCTTTTCATTTTCTAATTCTTGTCCGTCAGAATCTACATTTGTCTCTAAACTGGACTTCAGGTGCAAACCCGTTACTCTTTTGACAAACTTCCACAGTATTTTCATTCTCCATGTTAACCGGCTACAAAAAACAATAAGCCGGGCACGTGGAACCGATGACAGCCACCGAAAATGCGATGATGCTAAACGTCAACGATATGGCGTACTACTGAAGTCGAGTAGTAGATTATTAAGGTTGTTTTCATATTATAAAAATAATAGAAAACTCGAAATTGAATACTTTAAAAATATTTCTCGAAAAATAGGCCATATACATATGTCTAAAACGTGGCGGTATTGTGGCGTGAAATAGACTCTAACCCAAATAGGGTTTTACAATAGGCACAGTAATGGCCCACGACTGGTTACCAGAGAACAAACGATGGCGCGGTAATGGCTATATAAACGGGCCACATCCGCACCATGCATGGTTGGTAATGGTAAACCATGAATGGGTGCTAAGACTTGGCCAACTATCATACACCCATATTGGCCCAGCAACGGCTGCCAGATCTTCTGCCGGAAATTAAAAACAAAAAATTGACAAATTATGAATATAAAAATTCTAGTAGTATCTTTTTTGTTTTCTTATGTTTTACTTATGTCCATGTACATAGAATAATTGCATTAAAAACGCTTTCTGCATTGTTCAAGTTTTTACCTTTCATCGGGATCGAACCTGCGCCTTTCGTTCTAGTGTCGAGCGCCCTACCCACTTAGCCATTCTAACACTTACAGAATCTATCGTTTGTTCGTTCCTTACTTACATGCCGATAATTTTATTCGTCATATTAAAGTTTACCGACACTTTTTTTGGTCCATTTAGGCTGTAAAAATAACTCGCTCGTTTTGGGTGAAGTTCCGAAAAGCATACTCCTCTGATCGAGCTGAAATTTTGCACCGAACTTCCTCTCATTATCCTAAGAGAAACCGTTAACGGATTTTTGACGACTAGCAATAGTTTTCGATACATCGCATTGTAACGTTTATTATTTCACGCCATACGAGTATATCTATATATCCGATAGACACCCCCCACTCCTCCGGCCGCGCTGCTTCCTGGCAAACAGTGCTCGCCCGTATGTGAATATCACTTGCCATATGGGATGGGTTTGTTTGGGTTTATTTAATATAGTAGAAGCGCAGTACAATAAATAACTTTCAATATACGATATATCGAAAACTATTGCTAGTCGCCAATATCCTTTTAAAGGTTCTCTTAAAATATTGAAAAGAAGGTCGGTGCAAAATTTCAGCTTCATCAGTGGGATATGCTTTTCGAAACCTTATCCGTGGTTTTTACGTGTTACAGTTTAACGACCTGCATTTGCATAACGTCTAAAAACGAACCATCAATGGCTGGAATAGATCTGGCAAGCCGTTCATCCGCCTACGATACCCCAATGCTGATCGCCATATTATCGGTGCGATAGTATTGGCCCACGAATGGCTGGCATAGATCTGGCAAGCCGTTCATCCGCCTACAGTACGCCAATGCTGGTCGACGAATTATTGGCCGATTATCAGCAAACCGTTTAATGGCTGAATGCTGGCATTTTTGTTACGACAGGCGACCCTATATGGGAAGTTTACTAGCATGGTCATCACTGTACCTCCTTAATCGAATGTTTCAATATTCTTCAAAGTCGTGAAACTTTCGAATATTTTCGGAAATAGTATTGAATATCATCTCCATGTGAAATATGTGCGAATATGGAGGAACTCAAATTATAAAATGAAAAAATCTTGAACAAGAAAATTTCGAAAAAAAAACTTTTTCATATAAAATTATAGCGAATCCATTTTTCAATATTTTCTCGTAACATTTACGAGTGACACTCTCGAGATATCGTCCTTTTGGATGAAAAATAGTCTGACATTGGGCGTTCGAAAAAGGTATTTATTCCGAGACCTGAAACGGTCCAGCAGTGTGAAAAATATTTTCCGCACGGTTGTCATCGCCACCCTGACGCTGCAACTGGAAATCTTCCAGTCTCTGTGCACAGAGAGAACTCCAGCCCTTCACCGAAATAGCGGCTAAACCCCCTGGACGGCAAGACCGTGCCGTCAGGCCCAAATTGGGCTATGTGGTTCATTGGATCCCGAGTGACCGCGGAGGGTTGAAAGAAGAAAAACTGCCAAATGCGAATAATTCTCACGTCAATTTACTTCCATTTGCGTTTCACCCAATTTACCCCTCGGAAGTCTTAATTACCTCCAGCCATTTCATTCTTCCACGCATCTGCCTCTAGGTCTCCCGTCTTCGCCTTCAAGCCTGCGGTTCTTTGTTTCCCTCCTTGGCAGTTATGGAGCAGTTCATGGTATACGGCAAGTACAAAATAGTTAGGGCGATAAAGGGAGAGCGGAGTGCGAAGCTCTCTGGCATTAGCAGACGAGGGGAGTACGAAGAAAGTGAGAGAACCGCCCGGGTAACTCAAACTTCTTACGCGGGAATCCTTCTTACGGATTAAACACGCCGTTACTTCCGCAAACTCGTGTGTTGGGAAGGAAGCAGCGTAGAATGGTAGGTGGTTGGGATGAACGATAGGCAGGGTAGTAACGAGGAAGCTATACACGCGAGCTTTTCAGGTTGTGATAGAAGGGAACCCTCTTGCAGTTTCAGCGAGCGCACAATTCGCGGCATCCCCGAGGAGCAGCAACGGGAAGAGAAGACCTGCACGCTGCGGTAGCCGCGGCACCATTGGCACAAACGACACCGCGAGACGACGCGAAACTTCTCGACATTAGACACTCCTCCAAGCCCTCTTTTACTCCCAGCTAGTCTGCAGAGATGAGTTGCTTCTTATACCCTAGAAATGCCTCACGTACGGTCTATGAGAATTTGCCCGGGATGCGGCACCCCTGTCTTTACCACTCATGTACACGCCTGCATACTCGTATACGAGAGCTGATGTGCCTTGATACTGTAACAGGCTCTTCAAGCTTGCTTCGCACTATGAGACTTTGTTTTCACGCAAATACGTGCTTGTGCCGAGATACCTTCGTGCAGTGGCTTCAACGAGATGAAGATCCAACGAGGTGGCATCAACAATTTCAATAACGCGCGACAGCCCGTGCCGAAGTTGTCGTAGAAATCCAATTGGGTTGCTTGTCCCTTCTTCCTGATGAGGATGCAATGGGTCGTTGCATCGGATCCCTAAAACGTCTGCATGATGGATTCGAATCGGGATTCTCCATTGGAATCGAATGTACGAATCCAATTCTAAACCTAAAGGATTGCCACGTTGTCGAACTGAAGCCTATACGAGTCTCGATGGATCCCGTCTAGCATCCTGTACTCACAAGGAACATCAATTGAGGGATTACGTTGGTTTCGAAGCCAAAAAACCATATTTTTTCTGTTTAAAAAAATATATAATATGTCAATTATTTTATTCAAAATGTTAAACACATAAAACGGCAACACTTTAACAATATTTAAAAAAAATCATCCAAAGATTTGGGAAATTGGGACCTGGTTTCCGGAGACCCCTCAAAAAGTCGGTGGACACGATTTCTCAAAAACGAATGCACACGTCTTCACAATAGCATTGACTAGTGATGGAACGAAGGTTTTTTTCAATGACAACTCATTTTACAGGGCTATACGTAGTGTAAATTATGCAAAAAAATTGAACTATTTTGCATGCAAGGCTGCAAAAAATTTCAATTTCAATTTTTTTTTAAATCCTTCGTTCAATCACGAGCAATACTTATCTACTAATAGAAAAAAATTGGTTTTTTAATTGAAGATAAAGCTATCATGAGTTATCCTGACCGCCACGTGGACACTTTTTTCACAATTTTCCAAATTCTTGGATGAAATTTTTTTTTTATTTTGTTGAAATGTTGCTCCATTATGTTCTTAACATTTTTAATAAAATAATTTATATGTTATATATATTTTTTAATACAGAAAATATGCTGCATTTGGCTTCGAAACTCATGTAACCCCTTAACGGGCTATGCCTAGTTGCAACAGTGGAAAGTAGCTCATTTTTGGGATTTTTTAAATAGAAAATCGTGATGATAGATTTCAACAAAAATGAGGTATTTGGAAAAGTATCACCTGGAGAACACTCTGTAATCATTTAGTGTAAAAATATCTAATTATCATCGATTTACAGCCCAAGTCCGGGAAGCACCTTTCGAACACGTATTTGCGGTGAGCGTTTCTGAACCAGTTTATCATATAGGTTGATATATATTTATCAAAAAAACAAACAGATTTCGTTAGCATATTAGTTTACCCTATGATTAATCGAACGATTTTTCGAAGCATCAAATTAAAAAAAAATGGCGCGTGTCCAAAGTCAGTCTTGATTTCGGCGAAAAAAATGGGCATTTTTCGTTCATCAAATCGAAAGTATATATAGGAAAGAAACCCTTGGATCAAATACTATATTTTGCTCACTCACATCGAAAACGTACTTTCGAGAAAAAAGCGATAACCTTGAAATTTTCAGGGAACATTTATAAGATGATCTGCCGTCATAATATATTAGTTTTGAAAAGTGATTTGTCGACTTTTAAAACTAGGCATAGCCCCTTAATTGTCCGCCTTTAAATTTGATCAAGCTTATATATGTGACAGACCTTGGAAAACTATTAGACACGTATTTTTTTCATCGGCGGAAAAGGGGGGGAAACCACCCCTCAAAGAAAGGCGTGTCGAGGGGTCATTTTGAAGTTTCACCCGCAAAGTAGTCCACCGATCTGAATTAAACAAAAACCAACATTTTTCTATTTCCAAACGATGAAAAAATCACCACAGAAGTATTGAAAAAAAAAAAATTAAATTAACGTTTGACACATCTTTCTTAGAGGGGTCGTTTCCCCTCGAAAAACCGTTTTCCGGCAATAAAAAAAAGTTTCCAATAGTTTTCAATGCTTCGTCACATATATGAGTTTCAACAACATCGAATGCAGACCCTTGAGTGATGTTCCTTGTCAGAAAATAATACATTGTTGGATCCAATGCCATATGTCAATGTGCTATTCGTCAGCTGAACTACAATTCTGTCAGAGTTCGGATTATGAATTTACCTCGAAAACAAATTCCAAACTTTCATGAGAAAATTCAGTTCTTCCGACATTGTAAACAAAACGGCGAAGAAAAGCCGGTAGCCTATGCCACATTATTAAATTCATGAAAAATCTAGTTTTTCATATGAACATTTTTCGTACAATACGTTCAGTCCAGTTTCGTAAAAGCTCTGGAAATTTACTAAATTTAGAAGTTAAAAAAGTGGCCGAGTCAAAGACTCGGCACGATGAAAGGAAAAAAGAGGTAGGGTAGGAAGAAAGAAATGATAACACAGAGAGAAATATGAGTGGATGAACTGGCAGTCCATATAGATACACCTACCGCGGTCGTTGTACTCACTGTGGAAAAAAAAGTTCTGAGCACATGACGAGTGTACGCTCACTCTCTCTCTCTCTCTCTCTCTCTCTCTCTCTCTCTCTCTCTCTCTCTCTCTCTCTCTCTCTCTCTCTCTCTCTCTCTCTCTCTCTCTCTCTCTCTCTCTCTCTCTCGTCCACTGTTTCGCGTTCCATTATTTCTCTCTTGCCTTTCTGTTGGGGCTCACCGTGCAAAATGGCATAATGCGTTACGCCATGCACTACGTGCTCTTTGTTCGCTGGTGAAAACGCAGGGTAGAGAAAGAAAATAACTGAGGGAGGGAGGGGGAGAGAGAGAGAGAGAGAGAGAGAGAGAGAGAGCAAAGGACGAGAATATAGGCCTAGAAATTATTACCGCACGTGTGTACAACGTGTACGTTGACACAAATTACGTTCCCCCGTATATCTACAGTGTACCTACAGAATATTTCCAATAAAGAGCTTAAAATACTCGAATTCTCCATAAAATGATGGCTCATCATCAAATATATCTATGTATCCAATGCATGCAAAAATTCATACACTGTTCGTCATAATTTTATCAAAATCGACAAAGCCTCTCATGCCCTCGAGCTGCAACGTTTCACAAATTATCGCCATTTACAATATAACGAAACTCGGTAATTTTCATGAAACGTCCGTACGAATACTTTTTTTTTTATTTTAATATGACTTGTCGAGCAATGCTTGACACGCTCTGAAATGTGGATCATCGAAACATTCAAATTTCGACATTTTTGTCCAATAAAAATGCAGCCGCTCTTGACAAGCAGCGAACAATGCTGGAATTCGAGAATAATTGTGAAAATACTTTTCGTCCGGTATTACGAGTAAACGGTCTACTTGATTTCACCTGCAGGTACGAAAACAACTAAAGCGCTTGTCGTTCTCCAACGATACCGCAAATCGACCGTACGTTTTCACAATCGATCGAACGTAACCGTAACACCGACGTACTTATATTTATCCGCGCGTATAAATAATAAAGTTATGATACACTTTGAACCCGTGTCTTGACTCCATGGCGCCTAGTCGAATATTGATCGAAAACTCGTTTCACATTACTTTTGTCTATAAATGTACATGTGCCAAAAGGAAAAGGGTTTGCGTGAGTGCAGTAAAAAACGTCTTTCATTTTTATTGTGGTTAGATATCTTGTTGGAGTTGAAAATCGGCAATTTATTGGATAGCTAAGCATGTATAATTATATGAATGTCACGAAAATTACATATATATATATAGATATATACACACAGGGTGGACCATTTAACGTGACGACCCCAAATATCTCCGTTGCCTTTAGAGTGACGAAAACAGACCCAACCAAACCCAAACAAAACCAAAATATTTTGGTGAAAAATCATTTCAAGGTCATGATATCATAGGTCGTTGGATTCGTCTGAATATCAGCTACAACGTCTTAATAAAAAAAAACATGTTCCCATATGAAAAACCATTGATGACCTTGAGAACGCAAAAACTATGACCTTGACAAAAATGAATTTTTCACCACTGTATCGGCCCTTAAACAAATTACCTCCTGACATTTTTTCGTCACTGTAAAGGCAACTCAGATATTTGGGATGGTCACGTTGAATGGTTTACCCTGTATATATTATATATATGCATACCAGGCTACTGGTTATTTGTCATGACCCCGTAAAAGGGTGGTCGAACATGTTTTCCGCTATCAAATAACTCAGTAATGCTTTATGCAAAAGTGAACGATTTTCGAAAAATTATTATTTTTTAAAAAGAGAAGTAGGCAACTACGACAATTTATTTAAAAAAACTGTTGTATAGAATCACACTTTTATTATTATTTGTAGTTTGAGGACACAGTAACAAAACATTATCAACAATGAAATGAGAATAATCTGCAAATATTTTGGTTCCGAAACTGCACATATAATAATTATTGTTATTTCACTGTTATCCCTCAATCCGTGAAGGTAGTTGAAGCCTCAATCCCGTGAGCTCGGGTCTTTTTCCGTTTTTGCACTTCCAAACGAACAATTGTCAATGAAAAAAACCTGGAAAAATGCATGGTCAATCTTTAGGCCGTACTTTTCAAAGGAAGATAGGGTTTTTTTTCTTTCGTATTTTTAATAGTTTTTTTCATAAAATATTAAACAACCTGCGAAGAAAATGATTTTGGGTAGGACGAAAACGACCCAGGTTCACGGATCGAGGGTTAATAATTCTTTGTTACTGTGTTCTTCAACCAGAAATAATTTTTAAAAAGTTTGATTCCATACAGCAGTTTCCTTTATTTAATTTTTAAAGTTGCCTACCCCTCTCCTAAGAAATAGAAAAAATAATTATATCGCGAAAATTATTCACTTTTGCATCAAGCATTACTGGGTTATTCGACAGCGAAAAATATGTTTTACACCCCTTTCACAAGATCGTGACCAATAATCAGTAGCCCCGTATATAATTTTTGTGAAATTAAAAAAAAATTATTCGATTATTATTATTCATCATTGTACATGAATGATGACAGTTCCCAGTTGTAATAAAAATGAAAAGCCGAATAGATTTTTTTCAAGCAATTCATAAGCTTATGAATTTTCGTTTGTGCGTAAAAAAAGTTCGATTGGTCTTTTCAAATTGTCATTAAAAGTGAAGAGCCCAAGGGAATCTATGTAATGGGCTGTAGTACATTAAACAGATGCTATTGGTTTTTTTAACTCTTTATTACAATTGGAATCTGTTCTCCCCAAGAGCAAGCAAGAAATCATCATTATTTCTAATCCTTCACACAAAATTTACTATCATTTTGCGAAGTTCATTAAAAAAGGAGAGCTCTGGCAATGCATCTAAAAGACGACTCGCTATTTTTGCATTTTTGTCCATCAAGGTTACTTTTGAGATTTTTTTGCCGAAGTCCCTTTCAGGAGAAACAAGGAAAAACTATTTCCAATCGTCGTAAAAAGTGGAAGACCTAAAAAGTAGTTTTTCACACACTCTAATATGTATGTATGCTCACGTAACGTACAGCAGGGGATGAAAAGCGGAATATATTATGCCTCTCGAAAGATATCTCGATGCCGAGAAAGGGGAAGCAGAGAAACGGAGATAAAGAAAAAGAGGGCAAGAAACGGAGACAAAGAAAATGAGTAAGTGGCTTACACGACTGTTTGTCGATTTGTGCAAATTGTTACGAATTGAACCCCGGTATACGTATACAGATATAAATAAGTGTACCTACATGAAAATACATAGAATATACATAAAGCTTTCTCCACCGAGAGCGATAAAGTTCGAAACGTCAGCGTTATAAAGACCCGTGCAAAAATTGCTATACGAATCCACTTGGATTCCCATACTTGTCCCAACTTCATGATAGGGATTCAATGGGTCATCGCATTGGATCTTTATACTGAAACGTCATGCTCGTACATTAGACTCCAATTAGGATTCCCCATTGGAATCCAATTTACGAATCCAGTTTGAATCCTGAAGCATTGCCGCATTATCAAACAGATTCAGACACGATTCTTGATGGATCGCATCAAGCATTATGTACGTCGAATTTTCTAAACAAAATGTACAGATATACCAAATGAGTGGATTCATAAAAAATATAAATCTTATATTAAAAAAAGAGTAAAACGCTTTAAAAAGTACATCTTAAAAATCGATTTGAATCCGCTCACTGAAAAGCCAGTGTAATTATCGTTTGTTAATTATTTCACTGCACGTTGGCACAATATCAGCACACACGTACACGCTCACGAAGCGTGCAGGTTATGTTTTGACACGTCGATTTTTTTCTTCGTGACTTCTCAAACGGCGTTGATCGGGGAACAGTCCAGAATCGAATTGGATCCCAATAAGGACCCCCTGTGATGTGGCCGTAACGAATCCCTATAGAGATGTGGGTGCATCTTGGGACTCCCCAACAAATTGCCCACGTGATCACGAAAGGATATTTTTTCGGAGATCCAACAAATACCAGTTGACAATTGTAAACAAAAAATTTCCCGAGCGACGCCAATAGGGCAATAGCGCCTATCCACTTAGATTCCAATATGGACTCTCCACGTGCAGGGTTCCTATCAATACAGGGATGTGGTAGGATCTATGTACTCTACAACAAACTCTGCGCGGGGAGCATCATTTCTCTCGGTTACTTCATTACTCCTGTCTATCTCTCCCTTGCGTATAAGCTCGGAAGAGAGCAGGTTACGAGATGTCAGACAGAGAAAGCTTTCGATTCTTAGCTAGCGCCGTTCCGCTGAACGTCAAGGAAAAATGTCGAGGATACTTGGTTGAAGGGTGCATGAAACCGTATGGATTGGGGATGGTGTGCAGCCGTCGTCGTCGTATCCTCTCTCCGTTACTTCGTGTTAAATTGCAAATCGATATCGGCGGAGAACACCTCGATGCACCTTCCGCCAGTGCAGCCAGATCGCGCGTAAAAGTTACCCCCTCTCTAGTCTCTTACGCGCCCATCACACAATCATAGTAGCGCGTGTCCGTGAGCGAGCGATGCTCGGACATCTTCGGCAAGAGCCGAGTCGGCTCGAAGTTTCCCGACCGCGCCTTCGGCAGCTACACCAACACATGGACGCTGAGCACGTTCATATGCGGCCAAGCCGAAACGAGGGCTTCGAGGGAAAAAGCAATCTGAGCACGACTCGCGCGTGACGTCAACCGACGACACGCGCGAGGCTTTTAGATGATTTCAATGCTTATATAGCTCTTGATTCTCTGCGTTATTAATGTATACAAAAAAATGTATCGCGCACTCTGATCACTTATTTTTTTAGTTTATACGTGAAGGCGTCACCCCCACTTGTAGCGCAAAAAAGGCCTTTTTCATGAATTTTTTTAAAGAAAACTACAAAACTTTTTTAATCGACCAATATACCATCTTAAAGAACACATCTTGAAGAACTGTCAGTAATTTTTTTATTGAAAAATATTACATTGTTTAGTGGCAAATGGCCGTCAATGAAATAATGTTTTTATATACACGGTTTGCGGTGACCAACATTGCGGCGAAGTGGATCATCGAAAAAAAAAATGCGGATGGATTTAGTCAAATATAAGTATAAACTAGTCTTTAATCGAAGGACTTTAAAAAATATTCATTTTTCACAAAATGGCGGACAATCAAAGTTAATGGTTCGATTTTAACGAAAAAAAAACGGCCGTTTTTTGGCTATAAAACGGCCACTTTTTTTCGAAAAAAAATCGAATGATTAAAGACTACATTTTTATGTATTCAATAAGCCTGCAAAATTTCAAGAAGATCGGTTCATTAGTGTTCGAGTAATCTTAGTCACTGACTTCAGAAATGCCATTTTGAGAAAAACGCGTTGGAAGTTTCAATTTCAATTTACTCGAAGAAAATATTTTTTTGTGAACTTACATAGAGTCATCTATTCCGGGCATAAAAAAAAACCACTTCAAATTGCACTTCAAAAAAATGCAATAAAAAAAATCCATTTTTTCAAAATCGCAAGTGGGGCTAACCCCTTAATTTAAATATACGAATAAATCTAAATTACAACTTATTTATCTTCTAAAAAATTGTTTACGCTTTACTCACACCCGTCCTTATGCCAAATAAATTATAATTCATAAAAATAAGCGGAAATATATTTATATTCGTATTATTATCTTAATTCTCATACTTTCATCAAGCGATAAAGCATTATCCCCAAAAACAAGCCAATCATCCATCCGGCCGCGAATCGTAAGTACCAGAAAGTGCACAAATTCTACAAGCGGTGAGATGGTCCCGTTGGTAGCGTTCCTGGCTTCGGTCCGCAGGGGCCCCCAGGGCAAATTTTTCTCCAAATTTTTCATAATTTCTCATATTTTAGTCATATTTGAGATTTTCGGAGAAAAAATGATTTAAAACATATTCAAGTACTGGTCTATTTCCCAAAAACACATTTTTTTTACTGAAAATTCATGATTTCTCATTTATTTCTCCGGAAATTTCTCTTTTTCCTATGACCTGAGGCTGCGGAGATATTCGGAGAAAAGTTATAGATGAAAAAAATGAGATTTTCTGAAAAAAATTTATTAAATTTTTTATCCCTCATAATTCTGAGAAATAATGAATTTCCGCAATTTTTGCAAACATTATTTTCCTTAAGGGGTAACACCACTGTAACGGGCTGCCACGAGCGTTCGAGACAAATAATACTTGGGGTAATTATTAAGCATATATTAAAGTATATTGCAAAAAAATGTTATGGGAAAATATTCCAAAATGGCGAAACTGCAGCACATTCTTCCGAGGCATGTTGAACTTAAGATGCTCTGCGGCACGCAGTATAACTTGTGCCAATTTTAAGCTGGACAAAATAATTTTTTAAAAATTAAATCTAGATGAGTGTAGCTAGTGAACCACGTAGGGGATTTTATAAATATTGATTTTTGAGTAATTGCCGAGTATTTGACTAAAAATGTTCAATTTTTTTTAAGACAGTTATTTGTTAATAAATATTGTTTAAATTAACTTATTGAAAATCCCCTACGTGGTTCAGTAGCTACACTCATGTAGACTTAATAAAACAAAATTCTTTTCTTTAGATTAAAATTGGCACAGTTACACTGCGTGCCGCAGAGGTTCGACATGCTTCGGAAGAATTGCTACAGTGTCGCCATTTTGTAATATTTTCGGATAAAAATTTATAGCAATATACTTAAATATATGCTCAATAAATACCGCAAGTATTATTTGTTTATCACATTTTCTTCCGCCAAAAAAAATATCAAAAAATACGCTTCCTGTAAGGCCGTTACAGTGGTGTTACCCCTTAAAGTCTTCATTTAATTTCCGAGATTTTCCCGTGATCATAATTAAAATGATGAAATATTCGGAAAAATTCGGAGAAATTCGGAGAAACTCGGATGTTTGCGTAAAAATAATTGTCCGCAAAACTCCGAATCCTTCATATTTGTTCCAATTCATAGAAAAATTCGGAAAATTTTTCGGGAAAAATCGAATTTTTTCAGAAAAAAATTGCACTAGGGGCGCGGGATCGTTCCCTGCGCTCAGCGTTTTTTTTAAATTATTATTGCCATTAATTCTTATTTGATTAGTTATTTTTATTAGTTATCATTATTATTTTAATTAGTTATCTTTTAGTGTCGAAAAATTTATCGCGCACTCTGACCGCTTATTTTATTAGTTTGTACGTTAATTTAAATATAATAATAAATCTAAATTACAACTTATTTGGCTTCTAAAAAATTGTTTGCGCTTTACTCACACCCGTCCCTATACCAAATAAATTGTAATTCATAGAAGTAAGCGGAAATATATTTATATTCTTATTATTATATTCATTCTCATATACTTTCATCAAGCTATAAAGCATTACCATAATGTATCCGGCCGCGAATCGTAAGTGCCAGAAGGTGCACATATTCTCCAGGCGATGAGATGGTCCCGTTGGTAGCGTTTCTGGCTTCGATTCGCAGTGGCGCGGGATCGTTCACCGCGCTCAGTGCTTTTTGTTTTTAAGACGGAATGACACCTCATCGCGGTCGGTATGGTAGAGCAATTGTAGATACCCAAAAATCTCTGAAACGCCTCTTCAGATCCCGTCGAAACTTTGCCAAACGACGTCAAATAGATAGACGAACAGCTGTCTGCCCCTCAAATTTTCTGAATTTGAGAAAAAAAAACCGTGGATTGGCTTATGATAACCCGATCTACGTTTTTTTTTCTCAAATTCAGAAAATTTGAGGGGCAGACAGCTGTTCGTCTATCTATTTGACGTCGTTTGGCAAAGTTTCGACGGGATCTGAAGAGCCGTTTCAGAGATTTTTGGGTATCTACAATTGCTCTACCATACCGACCGCGATGAGGTGTCATTCCGTCTTAATTATTAATACTATTAATTCTTATTTGATTGGTTATTTTTATTAGTTCTCATTATTGTTTTAATTAGTTATCTTTTAGTGTCGAAAAATGTATCTCGCACTCTGACCGCTTATTTTATTAGTGTGTACGTTAATTTAAATATAATAATAAATCTAAATTACAACTTATTTATCTTCTAAAAAATTGTTTGCGCTTTCCTTACACCCGGCCCTATGCCAAATAAATTGTAATTCATAAAAGTAAGCGGAAATATATTTATATTCGTATTATTATATTCATTCTCATATGCATCAAGCGATAAAGCATTATCATAATGCTTTATCGCTTGATGAAAGTATATGAGAATGAATATAATAATACGAATATAAATATATTTCCGCTTACTTTTATGAATTACAATTTATTTGGCATAGGGACGGGTGTGAGTAAAGCGCAAACAATTTTTTAGAAGATAAATAAGTTGTAATTTAGATTTATTATTATATTGAATTTAACGTACAAACTAATAAAATAAGCGGTCAGAGTGCGCGATAAATTTTTCGACACTAAAAGATAACTAATTAAAATAATAATGATAACTAATAAAAATAACTAATGAAATAAGAATTAATAGTAATAACAATTTTAAAAAAAGCATTGAGCGCGCGGAACGATCCCGCGCCCCTAGTACAATTTTGTTTCTGAAAAACTCCGATTTTTTCCGCAAAATTTTTCCAAATTTTTCTATGAATTGGAACAAATATGAAGGATTCGGAGTTTTGCGGACAATTATTTTTACGCAAATATTCGAGTTTCTCCGAATTTTTCCGAATATTTCATCATTTTAATTATGATCACGGGAAAATCTCGGAAATTAAATGAAGACTTTAAGGGGTAACACCACTGTAACGGCCTTACATGAAGCGTATTTTTTGATATTTTTTTTTGGCGGAAGACAATGTGATAAACAAATAATACTGGCGGTATTTATTGAGCATATATTTAAGTATATTGCTATAAATTTTTATCCGAAAATATTACAAAATGGCGACACTGCAGAAATTCTTCCGAAGCATGTCGAACCTCTGCGGCACGCAGTATAACTGTGCCAATTTTAATCTAAAAAAAAGAATTTCGTTTTATTAAGTCTACATGAGTGTAGCTACTGAACCACGCAGGAGATTTTTGATAAGTTAATTTAAACAATATTTATTAACAAATAACTGTCTTAAAAAAAATAAACATTTTTAGTCACATACTCGGCAATTACTCAAAAATCAATATTTCTAAAATCCCCTATGTGGTTCACTAGCTACACTCACCGAGATTTAATTTTTAAAAAATTATTTTGTCCAGATTAAAATTGGCACCAGTTATACTGCTCGCCGCAGAGCACCTTAAGTTCAACGTGCCTCGGAAGAATTTGCTGCAGTGTCGTCATTTTGTAATATTTTCCCATAACATTTTTTTGCAATATACTTCAATATATGCTTAATAATTACCCCAAGTATTATTTGTCTAAAACGCTTCGTGGCAGGCCGTTACAGTGGTGTTACCCCTTAAGGAAAATAACGTTTGCAAAAATTTCGGAAATTCATTATTTCTCAGAATTATGAGGGATCAAAAAATGTAATAAGTTTTTTGTACGAAAATCTAATTTTTTTCATCTATAACTTTTCTCCGAATATCTCCGCAGCCGTTCACTCAGGTAATAAGGAAAAGGGAAATTTCCGAAAAAAATAACAATAATACGTTTTTTTACGAAAATCTCATTTATTTTTATCTTTAACTTTTCTCCGAATATCTCCGCAGCCTCAGGTCATAGGAAAAAGAGAAATTTCCGGAGAAAAAAATGAGAAATCATGAATTTTCAGTAAAAAAAATGTGTTTTTGGGAAATACACCAATACTTGAATCTGTTTTAAATCATTTTTTCTCCGAAAATCTCAAATATGACTAAATTATGAGAAATTATGAAAAATTTAGAGAAAAATTTGCCCTAGGGGCCCCTGCGGACCGAAGCCAGGAACGCTACCAACGGGACCATCTCATCGCTTGTAGAATATGTGCACTTTCTGGTACTTACGATTCGCGGCCGGATGGATGATTGGCTTGTTTTTGGGGATAATGCTTTATCGCTTGATGAAAGTATGAGAATTAAGATAATAATACGAATATAAATATATTTCCGCTTACTTTTATGAATTATAATTTATTTGGCATAAGGACGGGTGTGAGTAAAGAGTAAACAATTTTTCAGAAGATGAATAAGTTGTAATTTGATTTATTATTATATTTAAATTCGCGTATAAACCAAAAAAATAAGCGATCAGAGTGCGCGATACATTTCATTGTATACATTAATAACGCACAGAATCAAGAGCTAAATAAGCATTGAAATCATCTAAAAGCCTCGCGCGTGTCGTCGGGTGACGTCACGCGCGAGTCGTGCTCAGATTGCTTTTTCCCTCGAAGCCTTCGTTTCGGCTTGGCCGCACATGAACGTGCTCAGCGTCCATGTGTTGGTGTAGCTGCCGAAGGCGCGGTCGGGAAACTTCGACCCCGCTCGGCTCTTGCCGAAGATGCCCGAGCGTCGCTCGCTCACGGACACGCGCTACTATGATTGTGTGATCGGCGCGCAAGAGACTAGAGAGGGGGTAACTTTTACGCGCGATCTGGCTGCACTGCCTTCCGCCAGAACAGAAATGCAATCCGGTATATGTGAGGGTTTATCGATAACATAGACGTAGCGTGAGAAACTCACACAGTGTGACATAGGTGCGTATATATCTATTTGCAAGATGGGATGAGGATGGGCGATAGGGGGTACGTCGTTGCAGGGGAGGAACGGAGGAACCTCTTGAACCAAACATGTCTACAGGATCTTTCTCTGGCTGGTTGGTTATCCGCGGTCTATATAGAACGTTGACGAAGAGAGCTTTCGAGGCCTCCCACGTTCCAGAATCGATGCCAGTTTAAACCCTAGTGGATTTGCGGCAGTGCACATGTAGCCGGGTGTGTACGCGACGTACAGTCGCCAATAATCGGTTTACAGTTTTCAACGCTTACACCTAGGTGAAACTAAGGCAGAGAAATATGTTTTGGAAGGTTTCTTTTGAGCTGTTTTTTCCTTGAAGCACCAATTAGATTGAGAGGCTATTCTACTGTCTGGTTGAGCGTCCGACATCTTTGGCATTTTTCAGGAAACGTATCCGGAGTCGTATATTTATTTATTTACTTGTTTACCGTATGTTAATGTTCCTTCGTACTTAATGTTCCTTGCGAACTTTTACAATCCTACCACTCTCACCCCACGAATGTCGGTTACCTAGAAGCCTTCCATAGAGTTCTCCATAGCCACTCTCCTAATGCACTATTGCAACGCATTTGCAATACGGTACGGTAAAGACGGAGAATTTGTCATGGTTTTTTCTTGTTGAAAATATGAGGCTTTTGGTACTCCCAGGTTCTGCGTTCTGAATTTAAAGAGTGGTGAATATCAGCAAATCCCGGTTGCCTGAAGCTACCCACTCACGCATTCGCTTTGCTGTGGGTTGCTTCCTAATTGTTACCATGCAAAGTATCCCTCATGTGCAGGCTTTCGTCCCAAGGTCCGAAATTCTTGACGTCGAGAGTAGACGTTGACCCTATTTTTTTACGCATTGCAGACGGATGACAATCGCAAGACTTCTTTCCACTTGCCAATTTTCCTAGATCGTTGCGAATCTTACATATAAAACGGCAGCTGATTTAGAGTGCGGAGTGGAAGGCAACCCAGCTACCCGAAACCGTGTATTGGAATGGCTTCCATTGAGATGCAAAATTGGCAAAAGGCAGACCATTTGCCAATTTTCATACAGTCACATGTCTGATGTATAGAATACGGCATCTGATTTACCGTGCCTTGATGACATTTCTCACTATCCGAGCGTGGAATTCTGGAGGGCTGCAAAAAAGTGGAATGCCGCCAGGAAAAAGTGGAACAACCGCGCACACCAGAAGCCTTTGTGAGTAAACAGATACCGTCGGAAAGAACGTACGACAGGCGGTATACACGGTATAGTACGCCGATGGGGATCACAGCCGCGCGTGAGTCGCAATTGACCCCAACCTGCCGTTTGCATACTGTAGGATACCGAATTCAACCCCTCTGCCTATTCAATACTTGACGGCACTTCTGGTTCGCTTCCGCATTCGAGATTTACAACATCCAAGAAGGTTAGGGGGTAAGAAAAGAGATGGAGATTGCCGATGGAGATCCTATGCCCAAGCGTTGGCCCTATGACTCCCCGTGACCGTTCCCATTGGGTTTTACGGGTGCAACCTCCGCCCTCGCAAGAAACGAGACTCTCTCGTGCCTGGTTACCATCAAGAGGTTATTCATTCCCCGCTTTCACCCCCTTGTTCGTTCCAAAATGGAGAAAAAGACATTCCTCGGTTTCTGTCTTCCATGTTCCACTGTTTTTACCACGTTACGTGTGCGGTGTTGGTCTGTTGCTTTTTCTCATCTCTCTCATTTCCTTCGTACATGAAGCATATTCCGCGCGACATAGGTAGTCGATTTCTTTCTCCAACTCTTTTCTTCGTAGCTTTTTGTTACCATACCACGTTCTCCTTTGCGTCATTTTATC
Organism: Ophion slaviceki; assembly: GCA_944452715.1. Taxonomy (NCBI): domain Eukaryota; kingdom Metazoa; phylum Arthropoda; class Insecta; order Hymenoptera; family Ichneumonidae; genus Ophion; species Ophion slaviceki. The sequence continues at coordinate 9,451,508 of OX101794.1, read as the reverse complement.
GCGAGTGTTTCATATTCCTCGTCGCCCTCGTTAGTTTCCTCTTTCCATACCGTACGCCGGTTGCTTTCTCATTCATCGGCAGCCCCCCCGGGAACATGTCTGACTGTCGGTCGCTCGTCGCGAATCGTTGATGGAGCCTGATTACCCCATGGCACGTATACGGACATACAGTAGAAAGACATCCCCGGACTTCGTAGACTAAAGCTTCTGGGTGCTCGCTACCTCGTCCATGGACGTCGGTGAAGTGTAAGTTGGTTGAAAAATTAGGATTGCGAGTGCGGGACTGATGGAACAGTAATGAGAGCAAAAGGGAGAAACTTAACCCATGGAAATAAGAGCATACGCTTTAACCTCGTTATCGCTAATGGCTGTGACATACATCTACGTGTGTGTGTGCAGGTAACCTGTGGAAATGGTGCAAGTTTCAGCTGGCCGGCTTCTATTTAGATTCTACCTTAATTTCAAACGTATATACTGTGTGCGATGATCGCAAAGACCAAAAGAAGGAGCCTGAGAGAGCGCGAGAGGGAAACCATGTTTACCTGAAAGGCACACGATGCCCTGGGGCCCCGCGTGTGTATCCTGCCATCACAACTTGGTTGTTTGAGTTCATAAGGTGGCGTTTGGTCCGATAGTGCACACGCGGCACGTTTCAACCCCCTGCCGTCTCATTTCTTCTCTCTCTCTCTCTCTCTCTCTCTCTCTCTCTCTCTCTCTCTCTCTCTCTCTCTCTTTTTCTCGCGTTTACTCTGATCATGCTTCTCTTAGGGGGCACTGTTCTGAAGTACGGGGTAGTCCACACTTTCTCTCCCTTTTCCATTTTCTCCCATTTTCGTCCCTTCCACACGGATAAGAAATCTACCCCGGCTAACTATTCTCGAATCGTGTAGTGGAACGATAATCGTGTTTTTTTTTATATGATGCCTACTGACCCAATAATTTATAGTTGTTACACATTGAGACGAACGATAGTGATGAAGGGGGACGAGGTACGGAAAATGATGAATCCGAACATTATTGTACAACAATTGGCCATTGGGTTAGAAATTCCTGTGGATGCTTCGAATCTATTCCTATCGTTCAGTATGCATTCCTCTAAATAAATCCTATGTAGATAGATAGAGATAACTTCAAGTTATTGGCTAAGGCTAAGGTATGAGGATGATCCCCAAAGTTGAATGTCTTCGAAATAATCTCCCTGCATGAGGCGATGAAGAACAAACATTATCGACATATACGCACTGATGAATGAACACCTTTAAGGGGTAAGGCCACTGTAAATTTTGCCAGACGAAAATTTGGCCATCGAAGGACAAATGTATGGTGCTGGGATTGCAGACTAACGGTAAATTTTTTTTTTACCTTCTTTTTTTTATTTTTTCCAATAAAAAACTATTCGCAAAACTTTAAACGCGTTTTTCTCGAAATACGGTTTTTCAAAATGGCACGCAGCATCACTCGAACAATTTTCATTTTTTTTACTTGAAATTTTGACCAGATGTGAACATTAACATTATCTTGAGAATGTCGATCGGGATTTTCAATAACTTTATTTATTGATTTTTTATTAACAAAAAACTAGCCGTTTTTTTCGTCAAAAATCAATTTTTTTTTCAACGGTACGCCAAATCCACAAAAATTGATACTTTTTAAAATCCGATCGACATTTTCTAGCTATAACCCTCTAGATTGATGGTTTTTTTTTGTTCTAGATTCAAAAGTGCACCAGTGGTGCTGCGTGCCGTGGAGCCCTGCAAGCAAAACATGCCCCGGGAAGATAGCTGTGGAACCGCCATTTTGTTTTTTTTTGCTGTAATTTTGATAATAAAGTTTAATGTATGCCCGATAACACCCTTAAAAGTTTTTTTTCAATTACCTTCAATTTTGGAAGCAAAAAATTCGTGAAAAAACCTTTTTTTTTTGGACCGTTACAGTGGCCTTAGGCCTTAATGGCAGCAAATACTAAAACGATGACGTTGAAGTTTGCATTGTTGGAATGCAACGAAATATCTTTGTGTTTATTCTTTTATTGCTTTATATCAATCAAAATCGATTTTTTTAGATCGTAGTCGTGGATAAGAATAGGAAAAATCGTTTGGATTATTTTTGTATCCTAAATAGGTAACAAAAATGTGGGCAATCAAAGAAAGATGACCTTTCGTTGTATCCCAACAATGTAAACTTCATCATCATCTGATCTTGGATATTGCGAGGTTTACGTGGATGAGATGATCCAGTTTATTCGGCACTCTAAATTACGGAAGAGTCTATGCAGATCTCGATGCCACCTTTGACTCCACGTAATCACGCGCTCCCTCTAGAAGATACATTTCTTCTAGATTGTGTTATATGTATTTAAGTTTTTCCAAGAAGATTTTCAAAACTCTTAGACAATTCCATTTTTATTTTTAGATCATGCACGAAAAATCTTTTTCGATACAGCTCATGCACTAAAAAGTTTCACACAGATTTATTCGATTTTTATCTTAGATTTTTTCGAGATTTTTTGGAAAGCATTTTCAATTTGATTTCTTCATACTTGAATCCTTTTATTGATCTCTTCAAATTCCCAGACAGATTTTTTTGGATTCTCACATAAGCTTACTAGATTTGTTGCCCTTTTTAAAAGATTTTTTGAGCCTTTTTTAAAGTGGATATTTGAAGTAGGTTTTAATAAACATTATGAATTGTTTAACTTTTATCACGATATTTGTATGAGTGAGAAAAAAGTAAAAAAAATCCCTAACTTTTTTCTTCTTATAAATTATTTCCGCCACCGATTGCCGATGGATATCCGTAACTTCCCCGCCTCTAAACCCAATATCTTCTAAATATCGTTTGAAATGGCGCCGTGTTTCGCGACGGATATAAAATACAGCAAGGCATTTATGGAAATCTGTCCTTCCCCTTTTCCTTGAGCCCCTTTCCATTTTTACAAGCCCTTTGATAATACTTCTCACCGCGACGTCTCTTATTTTATCACGACAGAAAATCTTTATTTCATTCAGTAATGTTTCTTGCAAATTGAATGATCGGAAAATCCATTTATGTTGTTAGTCCAATTTAAACACAAATGCTCATTTGAACTTTAACAACCTGCTTTTGCCAGCAAGTCCGTGAGAATGCTGGCAACAATGTTGGCTAGCAGGACATTTTTTTTCGAGGACTGTCTTCGAAATAGTTTTTATCCAAATACACTTACATTAATCTGAGGCAGATTTTGACTGGTGATTTTGTAGGTGCCACGGGTGCTAAGTCCAAGTTCGTCTAAAAATCGGGGTGTAGGGTTTTTAGGAGAGGAAGAGGGATGGGGGTAGATTAATGCCAAACTACAACCTCCACGAGGTCGGCGCGGGGAGACAAAATGTTCAGAAAAATCCGGGCTTTAATTTTGTCCACAGCGCCGAAGTCGTGGGCTTTCATTTTGGGGGTGAAAAAATGGTGTTTCATTCAAAACAGTTTTCATTCGATATCTTTTCATGGAAAACTTCATACAATTTTTGTTCACATGGGAACGTTGTAGCCCTTGAAAAGACGCGTCGATCGAGTATTTGATCACCCCTCTCTGATAATATCTTCACCCCCAAAAAAATTGTTGAAGTATAAAAAAAAAAGTTTATTGAATAAGTCAAAAACAATCGACATTTCGGGGATGGTTTAAATGTACGGAATGTAGAGAATAATTTTCTCTATATTTTCCTTTCTATAGTATTCTATATTTCGGGTCTATAGACCTTGAATTTTGCTTTTTCTAACCCCTTTCGGGGGTTGAAAATTTAAAATGAAATTCTGAGAAAACTATGGTCCGAAAATAATGAGATACGAGTTTGGCGCTGTGGACAAAAATGTACCTGAGGGTTCAAGCTTCAAATTGTTCCACGGCGGCGAATTCGTGCGGTCAATGCCCCTTCATCCCCTAAAAAAACCCTGCACCCCGATTTTTAAAAAGACAATTGCGATGTTGCGAAACGTTTCAAACGATTGGCAGATCGGCGATGTTCATATCGAGAAATGCCATGCCTCCTACTCGCATTACTCCCAACCCACATTCGCGATGAGATTGCGGGAAACGACATTTGTCCACGGGAAGACTGAGGCACAAGCGTAGCATGCCGATCGTCGATTTCATCACCATTGGGAATCTATCAGCGATTATACGAAAATTATGAAAATCAAACGACATTGGACGAAAGTACTTTTTCGATGCTCGATCTACCAATTCAATTGAACGTGCATCGTTCAATTGCATGACAATCAAATCATCCGAAGGTTCTCAAATGCTACGAATTATATTCCTTTCTCGTCACGAGCTTAGGAAACGACTCGATCGTTGCGAAAGTACGCGTAAAACGCAATTACCGATTAGTACTTAACGATCGAGATAAACGTCTCTCGTAATTCGAGATTATTTTCCACGGAGGCGTGGAACGGTTTTACTCCCGTTCTCTGCAGGTACACATTTTATCATCAAGCCTCCCCAACAGTTCTGCTCTGATCGATTTTTGACTGGGAAATTCGTAATCAGTGAATGATTTTTCATCGACAGAGATTTTGGGGAAACGATAGAAAAAGATCGTCGACATTGGTCCTGGTCGATAGGACTAAAGACCTGAAAATGGACCATTCTTTATTTCTCACTAAAATGGATTGGGCAGACTCTCATTTGATCCAAAATCAGTTGGTGGCCACGATTGGTGTTTACGTTGGTTTAGATCAATTTTACTATAACGTTCCGTAGGGTGCCGTAAAATGGGGTTACTTTAAACAGGTTTTGGAATATTTTTGTGGGTAACTTTTTTCAACATTCTAAATCCCAACTTTTTTGCTCCAATAGAACAATGTGTCCTTTGGCTATCAAATGTATAAGAAAGACAACCCCCCCCCCCAATTTTATATATACTTTTTAACGTGTCAAAGTAACCTCGAGTGGGCGTTTCTTTGACAAGGCATTGAAATGCAACTTATGTCAAAGATTAAGGGTTACTTTGACTCAATTTTATGTGAAAAATAATATTTTATGCATTATACGTGGAATTAAATGAAAAACTACGATTGTTTACAATCAAATTGTCATCTTTATTAAGGGGCTATTCTAGTATGACGGGATAAAAAAATCGATTTTTTTTCGTTGCATTTTTCAACTCTATACCATCATACAATTGATATCCAATTGCTGGTGAAGTCGATTTTCACGTTGTCTACTCAGTACAGCCCTTTAAGACGGAATGAATATACGAGAAACGGCTTAACCCATCGGTCTAAAATTTGTACTGCATATTCATCAGATGTATGGCTATCGCCCGAACTAGAATTATTATTTTATATTCCAAAATAACAAAATGGCAGCATTTTTTTGCAGAGGAGTTCGAAAAACACTGTTTTTTCCATGATAATTCGGGCGAAAGTATAAGTTAAAATTAATGTTTTTTAATAATTCTAGTTCGGACGATAGCCACACATATGCTGAATACGCACTACAAATTTTAGCCCGATTGGTAAAGCCGTTTCTCCGAAATCACCAACGCCAGGTGGAAAAGGTCGTTTCGAGAAAAACGTGCGGGAAGCCATACTGGAGCCGAGCGCGCGCACCGAGCTTCTACTTTAAGGGGGTCGTCTGGTGTCTAGATCAAAAGAAGAGAAAACGGCTTTGCATGACTTCTTTGAAGAAGAGGAAGGTGTATTCTATGGTCCAGGCATAGCAGATTGATGGTGAGACAATTTTTTTATTATGAATTATATACAACAACTTTCAAACGCATTTTTCTCAAAACACGATTTTTTCAAACTGCTGCCATGATATCTCAAAAACTATTTGATTGATTCAGCATCTTTAGTACATATATAACTACAAGTTGAACGAAAATAATTGAGATTGCTTCGTTAGTTTTCTTTTTATCAGCTATATAGACCCAAAAAAAAAATACGAAAAATTGCATTTATTTCTAAAGCGTAAATTTTTTTATTTTTTTGGAATTCTACTTTATTTTAGTGCCATGTCTCAAGTCTCAAGTGCTCAAGTCTCACGATTAAAATTGCGTTTGGTTTTTTTTATTTCAAATAAGTAGAACGGCCGGAATAATTGCAGCAGTGGAACACCTCTTTTTATATATGTGTTCCTGTTGGGCAGTGTATCTCCGACTATATTCCATATAATGACTTCAAAAAATTTACAAAGTTTGTTTTAATGTTAATAAAAATGATACACAATTTATAAATTATTTTATTTTAATGGTTTGTTAAAAAATAATCCCCAAAAAAGCATTTAAAAAACGGCCTTCACACTAGACAACCCCGTTAAAGGGCTGTACGGAGTAGACAAAGTGAAAATCGACTTTACCAGCAATTAGATATCAATCTCATGATGGTATAAAGTTGAAAAATGCATTAAAAATTTTGATTTTTTTCATCCCCGTCACTTAAGAATAGCGTCTTAAAGAAACATTTTACATAAAAATATCAAGGACCGAGGGTATAGGCCTTAACCAGTCTTATAATTATCATTGGGATCAAAATCAACTTGAGCCACATTAAAATCAACTTTAGGAACATTATAATACACTTAAACAAAAAATTTGAGCAACAATAGAAAAAAAGTTTAAAAGCGCACACATCAAAACCATATTTTGGAGCTCTGTTAAAGTACCCCCAAAAACTGTCAAAGTTACCCTTAACGTCAATTTAACCGCGTTTTACGGTAGTCAATGAGGGCAAATTCTGAAGCACCGAAGTAACACAGGTAATCGCGGTGTCGCAGTAGAGCACATATTTTTTTCCTTTTGCAAGTCACGCAAGCGCACAGTGGTGAAGAAAAAAAAAATCTTGGACATCGCGATGAGGCCGGGGGTAGCGGCGTTGGTGCAAGAAACGTGCCTTATGGCCCATAAAAGAGTAACGATAGGGTCTTAGCGAGGTTATACTGTAGCGCCATGTACGTGTGTAGAGACATTACATAGCACCGACTTCCACACTCCCACATGTCCGCTGCATTATTTACAGTGCCTTGCCTTTTATAGCGGCGAAGTAACTACCCAACGACACGGATGTGAACGCGGGTAAGCCCGTGCAATAATTGGGTAAAAGTACGAGAAAAAGAGAACGTTCAGAATGCTATGAATCATATTACTTGGAAGGAACCAAGTCGATAGGAATAACCTCACCAGCCACATTCCTGGCGATTGACCCTAGGTCGACGTGCCTACTTTTGGTACCTTGGTTCGTCACACGTGCTTTGCCGGACCATAGATTTCCGTGTTTTCTACAATTTATAAAGAAATTCGTTTTTTTAGCTTCAACTTTTGCAAAATCAAAGTGCCAGACTCACCTTAAGGGGATTTATAAGGTAAACATAACCTCACAAATTTTCCAACCCAATTTTCTCATAGATGGTTAAATTTTTAAGGACAAACAAAGCATTAGGCTCTGGACAATTCCCTGACGCAGAGCTTGAGGATTTCCGTTTACCCTAAATATTATTCATCTCTGAGAAGTCTCTGTTTGAAAATTTCAGCTATCTCTCTCGCACTCACATGTCACGTGGTAGATCTCCTACTTCGCCTTAAGGCCGAAGCCTGAATTAGAAGGTCCGAAAAATCGTTCTTTTTTAAATTGCTTAAATCGATAGATAAACTATCCAAGAATATATTGACAAAGTTAGAGAGGCCAATTGTAGATATTTTCGAAGATACAAGGCCACAAGCAGACAAGGGATTGATATTTTACATTGATATTCTATATTGATATTTCCTCGTATTGAAAACTTGGTAATTATTTACTTTAGTGACTTTTCCGAAAAATGGGTTAAACATTTTTTTCAACTATTTTCTCATTGATTGGGTTATAAATGATGATATTCAGTCGGGGGAAGCTGACATTTTTCATTAGCAAATTTTTCATGAACAAAAAACTTTGAAAGTAATTTTGTATTGAAAAACAAAAAACACAAGATCGAAGAATAATAGAAGATCTAGATCGGAGTTGGTGTAACGTTGGCGTGTCTGTCGTGTGGACAGTCGACGGCACTGAAGACGTTAATGCGGAAAGAAAAATCCAACCCAGAAATGTTAATGTTATCGGAGAAGGTGTGCTTTTCCCCCCACCATCACGACCGTCAAATTTTGTACGTTAAGTTTTAGAAAGACTTGCGATGCATTTCACCAATTGCCATAAATATGGCATGCACCCGATCCCGAAGTTTTGCGAACGCTCGACGGAAGAGAAATTCGGCAATGTAACTACTCATGTGGTAATCTCATCGTATTGACGACGCTCTTGTGTTTACAAGTTCATGAATACATACGAGCAACGTATGTTTTTATTTTGCTGTATTGTATACACTGTAAAAAAAGATATGAAATTTACAATACATTTAAGATACAAAGGAATTGAATTTTACGAACTCGGTAGATGAAATTAAATTTAAAACACTTGTACCGTAAATTTAAAAAAGGAACATGAAATTCTAACGTGGATATAGAATTTAATAGATGCAACATGGAATTTCAAAGACAAGTTTGTAAATTTGTGGGAAATGTATTGTATTAACCCGTGTCTTCAATTGAAAATTACTACAGATGAATAATAAATCAACTATAAAAAACAGAGTATTGAAAATACAAAACAATTTTGAAATTTATCTGCGGCTGCCTGAAAAATATAATACATGTGGAACTGAATTGGAATTCGAAAGTATCGTGATTGTACCCCTATCTGATATTATTTCTCATCGACGCTGAGTTAAATATAAGACAAATCTTTAGGAATATCGATGATGTACTTCTCAGAATAATACCATCCAGTACATGAATGCTGTGATTCGATTCAAAAATTTCCAAGACAAAAGCCACCGAGATTAACAATTGTTTGTCAAAAACAAATCACAGATAAGTTGAATTTAATGTGTTCGTATATTAATATTGAAGAAACATTTTATGATTTTCATAATTGTTGACCCGCACGATATCTCAGAATCACATGAATTTCAAATACAAGCGTGCAGTGGACAGAGATGGGCGCGCGGTCGGTGTGCGAGCTCGGCGGTTACTAAACTTAAGCAGCATTGGGCGCGGCCAATACTTGGAGCGGTGACCGTTTGCCCGTGCACTGGTTTACGCGTCAACCTCTGAGTGGGAAACAGTTTGTCTGAGTTTCTCATGGTAATACAACTGAAACTCAGCCAAATATGGCCGCCTGTATCGGCCCAGGTTTTCCGCAGTTTCCCTGGGCCCTCGTGCAAATGCGATACAGTAGTGCATTAGGAAAGAGTGGATGCGGCCAATACTCGGGGGGGGGGGGGGGGGGGGGTGGTGGTCTCTGGGAGGAATGTAGGGAACTCTGGAAGGATTGTGAATGATGGAAGGAATAAAGGAGAGGATGGTAAAAGGAGAAGGCCCGTGCCTCTGGGAATACATATATAAAGAAAAAATATAACATACGTGCAGTGATTTCACTGCATTTAAATTTTATTATTCAAGTATTCAATATTAATTATGGGATAAAGCTGCGAAAAAATCATATACACAAGTATCACGAAAGCATCATACAGTATATGAATTGAGTGGTCTTAATTTGATAATTTTTACATAAAAACGTATTGCAATTATCAATTTCTGAAATAAACTTAATACTTATGATCAGTAATTTTAATACACACCCGTATATTGATATCAGCAAATGGTTCTTGATTTCAATATTCTTGGATGTGATTATTTCTTTACACGTGCATTATTTTTCAAACGCACAAGTATATTAATATTACGGAACTACACTTTCATTTTCAAAATAACCTGTTTTGGATTTTCAAAATCGTATCTGAAATTTCATAAGCGGTATCCGCATAAAAACTTCCTACACTTGTATATTAATTTTCATACAGAAATTTTTTACAGTGTACATTAAAAATGTACGAAATGTACGAAACTCGTCATTCCTATTTTATCACGTGTTTCCGCCAACTTCGAAATTCCATAACTTTTTATGGGGCGGAAGGGATGGATTTCAGCTTCCTCCGGCTAAATATCACCATTTTCAACCCAATTCACGAGAAAATAGCCGAATAAAATGTTACTCATTTTTCGGAAAAGTCACGCTCTATTTTATCACGTGTTTCCGCGATCTTTAAAACACCATAACTATTTATGGAAGGGTGAATTTCAGCTTCCCCCGTCTGAATATCATTATTTATGACACAATTAGTGAGAAAATAGCAAAAAAAAATGTTAGGCTCATTTTTCGGAAAAGTCACTAAAGTAAATAATAACCACTGAACGACCTGATGAATCAAACCAAAGTTTATTTTCTTCAGTATGACAATCTCTTCTAATAAATGAATTTAAAAAGTCGTTAAAAAAGTATTTTTCAATAATTTTCATGGCACGTTAAAGTGTTTTTTTTTTAAACACATTTTTGTTTTAAACCTGAGGAATGTTATAATTTCACGATTTTTTGAGCTTTTTGTTAATTCACCCAGAAGAAAAAAAAATGACAATTGAAAATTTTATTGATTTTTTGTTTCAGTCGAGAATTACGAGCTGCATCTTTTCTGCCGATTGGGGACTGCAGTGGCAAGACACGCATGGAATAGGCTGATCAATCTGCAGTCATTTATTGTTTTATATTGAACAAATTTTTTTTGTACTTTTAAAATATACATGAAAAGATACCTCAATGTTTAGTGGGCTCACTTGTTTTTTTCTGTCTAAAGAAATTCCCGAAAAAACGCTCTTTTGGGCCTTCTAATTCAGGCACCCCTCCCCCCTTAAGCCCATACACTCTGTGACGGGCCAAAAAAAGATAGTTATTTCCGATTTTTTCTTGTCTACTAGAATATTTATTCCGGATTTGGAAAAAAAGGTATGTTACTAAGCATACATTGAACTTACTTCGTGTACATTCTTATTTAATTTTTGTTCAAATTGACCACATTATTGAGGTATACAACATTATTGAGATATAGAGCCTCTGTATAAAAAATGTGGTCCAATGGCCGGATCATTAACTTGACAATGGTTGGTCTGTAAAATAAAAAAAAATTATAATCTATATAAATGTATTTTTCGTTGTAGGTAGACATTTTTCGAAAAAAAATACAAAATGGCGGGTGTTAAAAAAAGAGTGTAATTTTGGCAAAATTTTGACTTCTATTCGGGGGCTTGAAAAATACTAAATAAAAAAAATGTCTACATACAACGATAGCTACTGCAATCGCGAACAAACGCAAAATTTTCGCAATCGCGAAAATGTTGGTTTTTTTTAAATTGAAAATCGAACAATTATAGATAGAATTATGATTACGGCCAGGTCGAGAAAAGTCGTTTCGAGAAAAACGCTGTTAAAAGTTTCAGTATACGAAAAACGGTGCAACCTGCTCCCACTAATCGTACGTAGCTTGGTCAATTTCCAATATTTTAACTTGAACATGTTTTCACATATTCTTGAATATGTATACTTTGAGGAAATGCAAAAAAATCGATTCTTTCACCCGTCCAACCTCAACGAAAATAATAATAGTACGGCATAATAAACTTATTCGTTTTAAATTCACACCATTTATAGCAAGACCTGCCACGGACAAAAAAAATCGTTATTATGCGGACAAAGTTGTACTTTGTTTTTTTTTTCTTTCAATCTGTCCACTTCTCAAGGGGATACTATCTAGGGGTAGCGAAACAAATTCGATTCATTGTGCACAAAAAACCAGTTTCCCAGGGTTATTAGAAAAATCGTTAACTTTGAGATTTATAGTATAGTCGTGTACAGTAATATTAATGAATATTTTAACTTTTGCAGTATAAATAATTATTAGTAATAACGTTAAAAAAGTAAATAAGAATAATAGTGATGTAAATTATATAAATAATAATGTAAATACTATTGAAATTAATGTAATTAATAACAATGTAAATAATTTCGACAATAATGTAAATAATATTGATAATTATGTAAATAACATCAGTAATAATGTGCATAATAATGTAAATTTACATTGCAGGATAGGATCAAATATTGATCCGCAGATGAATTATTAGTGTGCACGATCGATACAATGAAATCATCCCTCTTCGTGAGCCTGAATGCCGAAATCGTAATTGCAGGGCAATTTTAGCATGAATGAGGCAAGAGGTGTGCGTACATACGATAGTCACCTCTGTACCCTATATTCGAACGATAGCCGAGCAGGTGGTCGTAGAGGGTGAGAACGAGCTCGAACCGAGGACGGAACAAGAGAACTGTGGATTCTATGGTTCAGCCTCGGCGAAACGGAGATCCGATATCCTTGCTTATCTGCTCGATGTCCGATCCTGTTTCCCTACGCTTGTAGGGCCCGACATTGTGCGTGCAAACCCGTTACGCATTAATGATCGCGCAGAGTCTGCTTACGACACGAGACTGCGGGGCGTTAACATACCGGGATGAAATTGTGCGGTCGAAGGGCGTGCTCCGAAACATCTATCCAAAGACAAAAGTTGGGAACAAATCTGTAGCTGTCAAAACGTACACTTGCTGATTTTTTGTTACAGTCTTTTTATGGGAAGTATGTAAACGTACGACGTGGACGGTTGACGATGATGAAGTAATAATTTATCAACTTGTGGTCAATTAAGGGATCATCGTAGTGTAATATTCTCAAAAAAGCAATTTTTTTTGCATTTTCCGATAGTATAGACGGTTATAAATATGCTGACGTGGACGGACGCCTTTTCTCGAAACGTCGTTTTCCAAAACTGTGGGAGATTTTGAACGCAGAGTTTTCAAGCTATTCGCCTCAAATTTCGCCACATCATTCTTCACGCCATTCCTCAACGTCAAACGAAAGCGTTTTTTTTTTTATTTAAAAATTTCACATTTTTTCTTAGGCCTTCGGCTACAGTAACGGGTATAAAATCATGTGCGAATTGAACAATTTGTTTTCGTATGGGGCCGTCCATTAATCACCTAAGGCTCAAATAGGGGGAGGGGGGGATTTGGATAACATCACGATTGATCATGCTGGGGGGGGGGGGGGTTGGGACTTATCACGTGTATTTTTTTGTGCAGGGGGGGGGGCTAGAAACCTCACCACATATCACTATGGGGGAGGGGGCTCAAAAAGTGGCCTAAAAAACCTCACGTGATTAATGCACGACCCCGATGAAAAAGTCATTCACTCATAAAGTTAATTACATATCTATTTAGTACGAATATCAAGCTGTTCGAAAAAAAATATATATATATTTTTTTTTCGATGCGTAAAATGGCCTACGACTTACATTTTCTTTTGTTATCTTTTTTTATGCACTCCGCGGCGTGACATTTGGCGTCCACAATTTTTTACCCACAACAAAAAACAACCATTCTCGTCAACCTACCGTAGAATACCTAGAGAAGTACGTACGGAATTTAATTAATATTGTTTTATTCAAAAGTTGTAGGTATTTGAACTTAAGAAATGAATTTTCAGTGAAAAATTTCGTTATGACTGCTCATAAACTGCTCATAAAATGAAAAGTTTTCGATAAATCAGAAATTCCGTACATACTTCTCTGCGAAATGCAATTAGGAACCTAACTTTTAAATTTGAAGTAAATCGAATGAAAATTGTTGAAGTTATTTGTCACGCCAATTGGAAAAAAGTTGTTTCGAGGAGTTTCGAGTAGTCGGCCATTTTGTACATCGAAAAAAAAAATATATTTTTTCTAACAGCTTGATATTCATAGTATATAGATGTGTAATTACTTTTATGAGTGAATCACTTTTTCATACGAAAAAAATTTGTTAAATTCGCAGGCCCGTTACCTAAGGCCTTAAAGAAAAACTGTCGAAAAAGGTCTAATTTGACACTCCATTTTGATATTCCCACCATTTTGTTAATTGTCATCGAAAAAAATCCTCCGTGTGCCTCTATAGTTATTCATGCTGATTAATAATCTTTTCGGTTTTTTCTTTCTGACAATTTTTAGAGAATAGGACTTTCCACGGTTACGCGCTATTTCTGTAGGGTTCATTTTGCAGTGGCCGAAAAACTATATAAAAAATAAAACTAAAATATTACAAAATATTTGCATGTACCTACGACATAAGTCGTTTGAATAAACGCAAAAAAATCGGACTGATTATCGAGTTTTATTAAATAAAAAAATATGCATATCAGCAGTTTTCAAGCCAGTCACACTGGAATGGTCCCTTAGTCGGCGAAATTTTCTATCTTTGCTAACGCGTTACAACTAGCTCGTGGCCGGAAAAAGAGGAATCTTCGATATTTTTTTTCTCGAAGTACGTGTGCCGGATTTAAATTTTTTACATTGAACAGTATGTTTTTAAGTATCATATATAGCTTTTGGATTAAATATTTATAAATGTGGTAGATAAAATGGTTTGTGGAGATCGGTATTTGAAAAAAAACGTTCTTCGCGGGGGACACTACTGCGCGGAAACAAATCATCCGTAATAAAAAAGTCAAACGCATTAGTTTTTGCCTGAAATTATTTAGTGCTTGGACGAAGAATTCAATAAAAAATTGATTTTTGAAAAAATGACCGCAGTCCCAAGTTGAAGTATCGATTTTCGGCGAAAAAAAAACATTCTATTTTCGTTGATAAAAAAAAAACGATGCATCGAAAAAAAAATTACTTCGTTCAAGCACTGCTCCTTTTTACATACTTATTTTTGAGCATTTTTAATGCATGTATTATTACATGCATGTATTCTTTGCTTATTTTTACGCATGTAAAATACAATGAAATATTTTAAAGCATGGAACATTTATACATGCTTATTTTTAAGCATGTAAAATTTGAAATTGATCGGTGCAGTGATTTTTGAGATATCGCGGTTACCGATTTCTCAAAGACATTTTGAGAAAAAGCGCCTAAAAGTTCACCGTTTTGCGGAATCTGTCTATGAACGCCCATAACTTCCTTAATTTTGGATGGTTCGATATGAAATTTTCGAAGAACATTTTTCCCATGTTATACTTTGAGAATCCGTCAAAACAAAAAATCGATATTTTCGAAAAAAAAATATCACTTGTTTATAAGCCCGTAAGCCGTGTTTGTTTATTTTTTTCGAAGCCGGAACCAAGTCTTTCCTAAAAATTCATCCCCTTCGAAATCGTAAAACTGTTGCGGAAAATCCTTTTTCTGAAACCTAATTTTTCTCGAGTTATTCGTCGTAAGAGTTTCAAATCCGATAATGGATGCGAGGGTATGCGCGTATACGGCAACCCGCCTATTACAAAGGCCGTTGCTGCTGCTGCTTCACGTGTGCTATAAACACGATGCATTGTTTTCATACGCAAGGAATATTGCACCCTATCTTCGTACAGCACCTAAGCGCGCGTGAAGGAATCCGTAACTCGTCGACCGGCTATTTTCGAGGCTTGTTAAACACGAGCCTCCACCATTCATCTCCATAATACCAGATTTATCATTCTACATTTTGCCCCCCCCCCCCCCGCCCCCCATGGTCTTCCATGGAATGCCCTATTTCCCATAGTGGGAATATTCTTGTACGATGCAGTTTTTCGAGATTTTTTATCAAAATTGCAGATGGATATCAAAAGATTCTTACTGACCTCTGATACGCCGAGGGTTGAAGGTTTTTACAACGGGCTTCACAAAAAAAGTTAAATACGTGGGGATGATTTTTTTTTTCATTTTTAACTATAAATCTCGTTCATTGAATAACCTTGAAAAAGTTGGGCTCAATTGCGAAGTAGATTACAAAACTTTGGTATTATCTCGGTCTTTGGATCACGCGAAAACCGCTATAATGGAGAAGTGGCGTGAAAGCTCAAGGCTCCCTCTTTCTTGGGGGTCTCCGAGGTCTCATTGTGGAAGCGTAAATGAAATACTTTCGGGAAGATCTGAGACTGTGATAAAATAATCATATGACTAGGTTGTCATTACGATCATACTGGGACCGAAGTTGGGGCTGATGAGTTTGCTTTATAAAAAAACCACCGGCAATGCGCAACAACTTCCAACGGAATGGACCAGAAGAAGATGTACATGTCAGACGAATGATTACTTTTTTCACATGTCTCGCTTATTACAGTCGTGCTGTCGCTGAAAAACTCCGTAATCGGAAAGAATTGGCCAGTTTTTTGACAGGTGATTCTGTAGGTGCCGCGGGTGCTAAATCCAAGTTTGCCTAAAAATAGGGGTGCAGGGTTTTTTAGGGAATGAAGGGGGGTGGGGGTGGATTGATGCCAAACTACAACCCCTACGAGGTCGGCGCCGTGAGACAAAATGTTCAGAAAAATCTGGGCTTTAGTTTTGTCTACAGCGCCGAAGTCGTGGAAGTTCATTTTGGGGGTGAAAAAGTGGCGTGACATTTTGAAAAATCAGTTAGAATTCAATAACTCTTTAGGATAAATTCGTACGCTTTTTGTTCAAATGGGAACGTTGTGGCCCTTGAAAAGACGCGTCGATCGAGTATTTGATCATCACCCTCCGATAATATCTTCGCCCCAAAAAAATTGTTTATTGAATAACTCAAAAACAATCGATTTTTCGGGTATAGTTTAAATGTACGTAATGTAGAGAATAATTTTCTTTACATTTTCGTTTCTATGGACCACCCTTGAATTTTAATTTATAACCCCTCTCGGGGGTTGAAAATGCAAAATGAATCCGTCCGCGTCAGGTCTGACGCAGCTGATCGAATCTGAGCCTTTTTCTGAGAAAGGCTGCAGCAACCGGAATAATTCGAATTTCGCCCCAAAAATTGAACAGCATGTTTATAACCATCTAATTTTGTTTGTTCAATGTCTCTGCTACGGCGAACGCTTCGCTTATTGTAGCTTTATCGCGTTCACCATGACATTTTCTGCCATGGGGATAGGGAAACTGCGGAAAACCTGTACCAATACCGCCGGTCCCGAGTTCGCTTCCCAGCCTCGGAGCGAGTCGCGTTTCGTCGAGAAATAGCTCACAGACACAGCCATACACACACGGCACATACACGTACCGTGTTTTTATTTATCTCCGAAACTGCGAGACGGCGATTCGAACCCGCGACCTCCCGATGTGCTGATTTCAGAGGCTATCGCGCTAACCACTAGCAAATCAGTTTTATAACCGTCTATACTATCAAATAAAGCAATAAATCGATTTTTTCGAGAATGTTACACTGTGATCATCCCTTAAATCCTACCCTACGATCCTTCTATATTATTAAAATTTTTAGGCTCGTTTTCCACCTGAAATTTACACATGCAGTTTTCGCCTGATCAATGATATTCCAGAAAGGGATCCAATACAAAAAACAATTGGATCCCTATACTAAAACGTCACGCTCGTACATTTGATTCTAATCGGGATTTCCCATTCGAATCCAATTTGAATCTTACTGGATTTCCACATTATCGAACACAATCCAATACGATTCTTGGTGGAACCCATCGCATGCTGTGCGTTGAATACTCCAAACGAAATATATAAATATACATAATGAGTGGATCTTAAAAAAGTATAAATCTTATGACAAAAAAGTATAAATCGCTTAAAAGAGTATCGCTTGAAAATCGATTAGAATCATCATAGCAATCATCGTTTATTATTTATTTTATATCATGTTTATTTATTTTATTTCATTTATTTATTTAATATCAGCCCACACGTCCACGATCACGAAGCGTGCAGGTGATGTTTCGACACCCCGAGTTTTTTCACCCGACTTCTCACATAATTTCGACTCGAGCGTGGTAAGAGTTCTCAAACGGCATTGATCGAGAAATAGTAGAGAATCTAGTTGGCCCCCAACGAGGACTGCCCATGTACGGTGTCCCTAACAAAACTCTATAGAGATGCGGGTGCATCTTGGAAGTCCCCAACGATTTTGTCCACCGGATCAGGAAGGGATTTTTTTGGGTGATCCAACAAATTGCGGTTGAGAATGTCAAATAGAAAATTCTCAAACGACGTCAATGGGGACATAGCGTGGAATCTTGGGTTTCAATGTGGACTTCCTACGTGCGGCGTCTCTATCAAATCCCTATAAAATTCAATCAATCGTAACCCATTTCTTCATCATCATAGCCAGTCGACATCTTTGGCATAGCGTTACTTTCCATTTCAATTCACAACTTGTCGTCGTCGCTTTCCTCAACGCTACCAACAAGAAGTTCTACGTTGAATGAGGTTTGACACTTTTCGGAGGGAGAAAGAGGAGAGGGAGAGAGAGAGAGAGAGAGAGAGAGAGAGAGAGAGAGAGAGAGAGAGAGAGAGAGAGAGAGAGAGAGAGAGAGAGAGAGAGAGAGAGAGAGAGAGAGAGAGAGAGAGAGAGAGAGAGAGAGAGAGAGAGAGAGAGAGAGAGAGAGAGAGAGAGAGAGAGAGAGAGAGAGAGAGAGAGAGAGAGAGAGAGAGAGAGAGAGAGAGAGAGAGAGAGAGAGAGAGAGAGAGAGAGAGAGAGAGAGAGAGAGAGAGGGAGAGAGAGAGAGAGAGAGAGAGAGAGAGAGAGAGAGAGAGAGAGAGAGAGAGAGAGAGAGAGACTAGGTGAACCTAGCCCTTGAAAGTCCGCATGAAGTAGGAACTGTGTTTACAAGTAAATTGTTGAAGACGCTTGGGTGTCGGGAAGAATGCGCGTGTGAGAGAAGCCACCGTAAAGAGGTGAGGAGGCATAGGAGTTGCAGAACAAGGGACGCAGCCAGAGACAGGGAAAAAGGAAACCCTCACGTACACGTCGCAGCGGTAAGATCAGTGGCGATGTAGCTGAGTCTGGTTGCGATTTAAGTTGACACCGCAAAGAAAAAGTTTGGAAGACGTTCGCGAGCGTTCCCATTCCGTTTGCACTCTACGACGAGTAAAGAAAGTCCTCTCCCTTTAATTATCACACCGAAGTTATCCCAGTGTAGAGGAGGGCCAGGGTAGCTTGGCAAGGGTAGCCAAGATTTTCGGAGCCGAGAGGAAAAGCTGCGAGAAAAGAAAGCGGTGCTCGAAGGGAGACCGAGAGTGATGAGTACGAAGACAGTCCAAACCCCGACGAGATGATATAGTTATGCATAGGCGCTAGAGAAAACGAGGAAACGAGAGAGAGCGAGAGGGAAGAAGGACCTGAGACAGCCCCGAGATTACAATGCAAAAGTTTTCACTCCTTATGGACAGCTAGGGTAGCAGAATGGCGAAGGACTGTGTAGGGTCTCCGGTGAATCGTGTGCGGGAAAAGAAGTCGTTAAGGTGTCCAACGACTGGTGAGTCTTTCGCGTCGTAAAGAGATCCGTGAAGTCACGTTGCGGGATCTCTCGCGGTTTTTCTGCCATCTGAATCGACTCGTTTCTCTCCCCCTGTCGTCACTCGTCCCTTCGATTATTTTTTTTCTTTCGTTCCCGGCTTTCTCCAATTTATTCGCATTTTATTCTTTTCCTACATTCGTTTCGTTATTTCTCAGGGGCTCCGTCGAGTCTACGCATACGATTTAGGGCCAAGCTGCAGTAAAACTTTTACTTTCTTAATAGATCGATAAAATCTCAGGGCATCGTTATTTTTTTTATCGGTTCAACTCATCATTTCTAACGAATTTTCTTATGGAATAATTGTGCAGGTTTCTAAGTCGAGCTTTATCTTGATCGATTCGTAAATTCAGGAGGTTTGGAGTCATAGCAGGACCTCGATTTAGGGAACTTCGGTCTACGAAAATTGCCTCCACTGTCAGGCTCGGATCGATATTTACCGATCAAGTGCCGGTATCACCACTGTTCGCTAAATCGCGATCGTGATCCAGGAACGATCCAGTGATTGAAGGTTTACCAGTGAAATTCATTTTTACGGTTGAACGCGATTTATCTCCCTTCTTTGCTCAGCCTTTTTCGTTCTTTCGAGTTCCACCTCTCAGCCAATTCGTCCTCATCAGTCCAGACGACTACTGCCAGGCCGAACATTGGCGTCGAAGAAGCCTCCTTCACTCTGATTAACGATTGGACCAAGAAAAACGGCCTCTCCTACAGAGCTTCGAAAAGATTTCTTTCTACAGAAGCCGTTCAGAGAGTCGATCAGCAAGGAGAGGACCTACAGCATCACTGTGAGATACAGGATACATGAAGGTACAGTGCCAAAAGCGCGCGAATCCCCAGATGCACCAGATTGGGAGATTATTGATGAAGGGCACGGACATCTCGACCGCACAGTCGATCCTGCTATCAAGCATGCACAGTAAAATAAAGGACTTTGAGGGGAATTAAGGGGTTATGCCTAGTTAGGAAAGTCGAAAAGTCACTTTTTTTAAAACCATTATATTTTGACAGTATATCATCTTATAAATTTTCCCCGAAAATGTCAAAATGATCGGATTAAAATTGATAGTTTTAATAGAGCGTGTTATGTTGACGCCCGCCGGAACGCTCGGAACATCGTTCAAAACTTTGAATGCTTTTTTCTCAAAAGTACGTTTTCTAAGTCGATTGGCAAAATATCTCGAAAACACTGTATCGAACTTTCTAAAAATTTTAGGACTTTTCATAGATGTAAAAATATAGTATTTTATCGAAGGTTTTTTTTTCCGATGTATACTTTCGATTTAATGTACGAAATATGCTCATTTTTGCAAAAAATAAGACTCATTTTGAACACGCGCCATTTTTTTTCAAACTTGATATGTTTGAAATGCCTTCGAATAATCATAGGATAAAGTAATGTGCTGATGAAATCTGTTTTATTTTTGATATTAGATAAACTGGTTTGGGAGGGCATTGCTGACCGCAAAAGGAGTTATCGAGAGGTGCTTCCCGGACATCGGCTGTAAATCGGTTAAAATTCAATGTTTTCACAGAACAAAATTAGAGAGTGTTCTTTAGATGATACTTTTTCTAATACATATTTCGGGTGGAAACTCATCATCAGGATTTTATTTTAGAAAATCCCAAAATGAGTTGTTTTCGACTGTTACTAGGCATGACCCGTTAAAGGATTTAATCTGCAGCGCACATAATTTTTTACGCATTCGACGTCGATGTCAAATTTATAAGATCACTCGTCAGTCAACCGATCCTTCAAAATCGCATATTTAGTGTCCTTTCGTTAGTCATATTGGAAATTTCAAATTGACGGAGTCGTTTAATATGAGACGCGTTACTTTTCACTGTGGAAATTAGATTCATTTCAGAATATAAGACATGTCAGAATATTTTTACGTGAAGTAGAGTTATTGTGGGAAATTTACGAGAAGATAATTCGTTGACGACGATTCATTTTGAATATTTCATAGCAGCTTTGGAGATTGACGATTTAATAATTCGGTACCTAATTGTGCATCGTTCAAATCTCAATGGTTTATTAGCGCTCGTCAAATATCGACCGTTATTTCCATTCAATGGCTCATCCGATTGACATTTAATTTTAGAGCTCTGCTCATGAACGTCAGGCTAGTTGTCGACTAAATCGACAAAACGTATGATTGATAATAAAATGATTGTATAGTGTAATAATTGACCAGGGGGGCGGATTAAATGGAGGCATTACAGATGAACGATGTATCCAGACATGGTCCCGAGTAGAAATCCTATTCCGGCTACAAGAAGGCCCGGATCAGGGTTCCTGACTTCTCATCCAGACTTTAATCAGGATTTTTCATCAAGCCCTGATCAGTTTTGAAATGCAATCTCTAACTTCGGCCAGGTCAGGGTGGAAAATCAAGGCTTGATCAGGGTAAAAAGTGAAGACCTGACATGCAGTTCAAAGAGAAAAGTTCGCTGTTGCTTCAGAAACCACCATCTCTTCACATTCTTCATTGCACTGCCAACAGTTTTCTTTGATAGGCTCAATTTAAATCAAATACGTTTTTTTTTCCTTGTATCATGGCCTACTACGATCCTATTTGTTGCAAACATATTTTTCAGAATATAGAAAAGAATATTTCATAAATCCAAAATAAAATAAAATTCGTAATTTAGAGTTCTACCACAATGATTTTGTATCATAATTCGTCATGCTCTGACCTTCTGAAATTTTATTTCTCGAAGAAAATATTTGGCCGCCTCTACATGGAATCGAACCTACCACCTACCTATCCATAGCTACGCACGCTGCCCTGCACTACCGAATGTTTGTAGCATCTTAGTCGCAGATATGTCATAAGAGGCCACACGAATTCCTATAATTATTTGTCGTTTATAATGAGCCATCTCAATTGGTTATCATTGTGATCATTCGAGAGTTTTGACGAATATCATGCTATTCATTTTTCAAATTCAAACTATATATGAGGTGAGGCACATAAAGGGTTACAGAGCAAAAGCACTCAAACTATTGATCATATCCAAAAATGTTTCAGACAAAAGTTTCAGTGTTCAAGAAGCCCGTCATACTGGACCACCCTATTTTTTTTATCGGTGGAGGCGCTGAAGCTACATGAAGGTCAACTCCACTTTTTAAAATGAAATGGTACTTTTTTCAACCATTTTGTGGAGCACCTCAAGACGCATAAAAAATATCAGGGGTCAAAGTCGTTCAAGGTCATTCAAGGTCAGTATCGATGATACAAATCTAAATAGGTGACCTTGAATGACCTTAAATGACTTTGACCCCCTGAGGTTTTTCAATGATCAAATGGAAAAATGTTTATCTCTACGAAAAATCGATATAATTTAAATTTAAAAAAAAATAGATACATTTAGTGGATTCGACTAAATTGTTTTTTGAACAGATGAAACCGAATCACAGATTTATTAGGAATACATAAATATGTATGCCTAGAGTGGACAATACATCTCGACGTTTTCCCCGGATGTTCTTTCGCCCGTTCGGGGGGCAGACGCGGCTGACTAAGAAATACCCTAAGAAATGGTGTTAGCTACCGTGCCGAAGGCTGCATGCATGGCGTAGGGGGTGCTGCGTTGTGTACTGGTGCATCCCGGACACCGGGCGATATTCGGGAATAAATAGCCAAGCTCGAGCAATCACGCCGCTGACCGGGTGAGACTGCATCACCGTAGTACTCATGGGAATCAAATGAACCAAACTAAACAAAACCAAAACAAGGAGAGGGAGGAGATCCTTCAGGGGACAGCTTCCTTAGGAAGCGAACAACCGGACGGATTGGAGCAGGCGGGGGCTGGGCAAGCATATGACCAGCAAAGTCCCACATTAGATACAATGGCACGGCGGAACGCCGCTACAACAAACTCCAGACGAAGAGGGAAGGCTGGAAGTCAGCCATGTCTCCACGGGCTGCTGGGGAGGGGGGGGAGGACTGCGGAGGCAGGAGCGACTAAACACAACAAGCTGGAACACGATACTCCCAGCCCCTCCAACAATCGTCAGGGCAAGAGGAGCAAGACCCAGGATCAAGGTTCTTATGCCCAGGCGACGAAGGGCCAGGTGACGCTGGCAATGTTTGCCGAGGGCTTCCCAGGACGAAAACTAACCCCGGAGGAGGTGGAAACTATCAAGAAACTGATCAGAGGGCGCATCCTCGGATCGCCCGAGGGTACAAAAGCCCCCACCTTCACGGAGTCTTGGGAAAGGGACGGAGAACTTGTCTTCACATGCGCGGACGAGCACACCGGGGACTGGCTTAAAGGCCTCTCCTCGGAATTATAGCTTGGGAGGCCCGTCTGCGCGTGCTGCCGGTTCGAGAGCTGCCAAAGCAACACCGGGTGGTAGACCACGTAGAGGAGCCCGATCTTACCGCCGAGGAAGCTCTGAAGCTTCTCGACGGGTAGAACGAGGGGTCGGCAGCCAGACATTGGATCGTGGCCAAAAGTAATGGAATTAGGGACGCTACGAGCCGCCACGTCGCAGGCCTCGTAGGCGATGAGTCTCTGGAGGCTCTGAAGAAGTGCATCTTCAGATCGTTCTGCGGACCGGGTCGCGCTTCATGAAAGGCCACCGAGAAGGACCGGGGTGTGAAGCCGGGGACGACATCAGGAGGAGATGAGGGGGACAAGCAATAAACATGCCCGGTCTGCCAATCATCCTGATAAATATGCATCATTGTAAAGCGGCTTCGGCCATACTGGCCCGGGACATGGCAATGAAGTAGATGGGGCTAGCGCTAGCGCTGGTGCAGGAGCCATGGAAACTGCGTGGAGCTATAAGAGGCTTGGGGAGATGCGGGAGGAATTGTAACGCCCCATCAAGCGAAAGACCGAGGACGTGCATCGCCACCAAGGGACTGGACGCAACTTTCCTGCCCCAGGTGAGAACCGACGATCTTACGGTAATTTTGCAAAAAAATGAACCTTGAGAACGGGAGGCCGGTGGCGGTGTTAATAGGTTCAGCATATATCCCCTATAACTCCGACGACCTCCCCCCCCAAGAGAAGTTAGGAAACTGGTAGCATACGCGGAGGAAAGGGGGCTGAATGATAACTCCCACTATTATGGAAGGGGGAGCTCAAACGTCAACCGAAGAGGTGAAAGCCTATACGACTTCTTCATGGGTGCCGGGCTAAACGTACTGAACAGGGGATGCGAACCCACGATCAGAAACGCAAAGAGTCAGGAGGTTATAGACTTAACCTTCTGAACGGAAAGACTGACAGAGCTAGTTTAAAACTGGAGTGTTTCGGAAGAACCTTCGGGCTCAGATCACAGGCAGATACATCTGTCTCTCCAAAATATGCAGGCTGCCGAATGGCGCCGCAATTCCAGGAAGACGGATTGAGAGAGGTACCGGGCCGCTCCGACGGCCTTGGTACCTAGAATCTCCACCAGATTCCACAACAAAGAAGAGTTAGAGGCAGCAGCAACTCAACTCAGGAACGCTGTTGTAGACGCATACGAGGCTAATTGCCCGTTAAGACTCAGGCGAGAGCAGGCCGGAGCACCATGGTGGAACAAGGCTCTGGCGAAGCGCAGGAAAGAGGTAAGAAAAGCGTTCAACAAGGCAACAAGAACTGGAAAACCTGAGCACTGGGGGGGGGGGGGCTTTTAAAGGCCTCCAAAGCAGAATTCGCAGTCAGGACTGCAGACCGATACTAGGCTGCCTCAAAAGACCAAGCGGGTTGTACACGGAAGGCATGATGGAGAAGGCTTTACGTCTCTTTATGGAAACACACTTCCCCAGTTTTCGAGTCCGTAGTGAGTGCAAAATGAGCTTACCGGGAGCAGGAGGGAGGGACGAGTACGCACGTCGTGAATGGTCTATGGCGGCGCAGGTCGTGCATCCCAGGGGAGTGGACTTGGCTGTTAAGTCCTTCCAGCAATTCAAATTGCCGGGGCCTGGCGGCATCTTCCCGGCACTTCTTTAGGAGGGGTTGGAACAAATGACAGGACCCCTAAGAAAAATTTTCAGGGCTAGCATAGCAGACAGGCGTGGACCGGATGCGTAGAGAGGGACGAGCGTAGTCTTTATCCCGAAGCCAGGCAAAAACGGCCACGGCCTGGCAAAAGACGAAGGCCTATTAGTCTCACATGCTTTGTGTTAAAAACACTGGAACGTTTGGTGGACAGATTTCTGAAAAGCGGTCCACTGAGCGCATACCCGGTGGACGACTCTTAGTATGTTTATAGGGAGCGCAGGTCGACCGACACTGCCCTGCATCATCTTGTGAGCAAAACCGAGAATCAACTAGCTAACAAAGGATATGCGCTGGGGGTGTTCCCGGATATCGAAGGAGCCTCCGGCAGCACCACATATACGGCAATTGAAGAAGCCCTGGCCAGTCACGGAATGCCTAGAGCGCTAATTGAGTGAACACACAGCATGCTGGCAGGCAGGACACTGACTGCCAGGCACGGTGGAACAACCGTCAGTGGGACACCGGTGAGGGGCTGTCCGCAGAGCGGAGTGTTCTCCCCCCTGTTGTGGTGCCTCGTAGTGAACGAACTACTGGAAAAACTGAGAGGAACAGGGGTAAACGTCTATGGTTACGCGGGCGACGTGGCCATCATGACGAAAAGCAACTTTCTTCCAGAACTAAAGGAGCTCATAGATAGAGCACTCCAGATCACGCAAGCCTGGAGTATGGCAAAGGGTCTGACGGTCAATCTACAAAAAACCCAAGACATGATTTTCACTAGGAAATATAAGCTCGCCACCATCCGCCCAATCAGTTTCGGTGGCGGCGAAGTGACGTATTCAACAGCAGTTAAGTACCTTGGAGTTTACCTAGATCCGAAACTAAACTGGAACCGGCACCTCGAGACTAAGAGGAATATGTTCTACATTAGCTTCTGGGCTTGTAGTCGCGTTATAGGGAAAACCTGGAACCTGAAGCCCAGGGTGGTTATACAGGGCGATACTGATACCCCGACTAACGTATGCGGCTGTGGTCTGGTGGCCGGCCATGTAGAGAGCTGCCAGCATGAGGCAGCTCAACAGCCGACAGGGAAGCTACTGGAGGTGGTCTTCTGCCTGCTACCGCTGAGAATAAACGTCGTTGGGAAAGCCAGGCTCACTGCGTACAGAACAATGAGCATGGACAGCTGGAAAAGCACAGGGGTAGGACATACTGACCTAGGCCCCTCGTGGAGGCTCCGATTCTCATCAAAACAGGATAGAATGCCAAGGAAATTCTGGGTGACCAAGACCTTTGGGATAAAAATACCCACACGGGAGGACTGGAACAATCCAAACTTGCTGCACCACCCGAAGGCCGATTCATGGTTAACGGATGGTTCTGGAGCAAATAGCCGCTTTGGAGCGAGAGTTTTTAACTCTAGGACCGGTTGAAGGGTCTTCCAATAGGTAAGCTAGCAGCGGCATTCCAAGCCGAGGTGCTGGCCATCCACGAGTGTATAAGGCTGTGCCTGTCTGGGGGAGCTAAGGGTAGAAGTATCCTGGTGTACTCCGACAGCAGGGCAGCAATCGAAGCGCTCGGCAGTCCCTGTGCTGATTCATCGGCGGTCTGGGACTCTATGCAGGCGATCAACATAGTAGGGGCACAGAATAAAGGAATGATATGAATTTATGGTCACCAGAGATTCCGGGGCAATGAGGAGGTGGACAGGCTGGCGAAAAAAGGAAGAGTAGTGAACCCGGACCGCCAGGTAGTCAGCGTCCCCTTTGCAACTGGGAAACGGATAATTAGAGCCGAACCACCTACGCCTCTGGAAAACGGGGGGTGGGTGTAGGCAGGCATGGTTTATGGAGAAACCATTGGTAAAATTTATGAAGAAACCATTTCTTATGGAGAAACCATTTCTTATGGAGAAACCATTTCTTATGGAGAAACCATTGCCGGATTCAGCTAGGGTGCACTCCTGGCACTAAGGAGGAGAAGGCTGAGACTGGGCATTGGACTCTCGACAGGAGACATTCTCCTTAGATCTCACCTGTCCAGCCTCGCACTAACTTGGCAAAGAGAATGCCGGCTATGCGAGGAGGAGGAGAGCAGTGCTCATATTCTGTGTTGCTACCCTGCATTAGCAATCGGCAGATACAAACTTTAGAGGAGCATGTTTCTGACACCCAAAAAATTGACAGTACAGTGGGTTACGACCATGTGCAGCCTGGCCGAAAAGCCCGGGCTTAGATAGCGGTTCGCTGAGCCCTTTAAAGAGCGAGATTGCCCAATGGAACCATTGAATCTAGGTGCACACTTAGGACCCCAGTGACCCTGCCCGTTAATATTATTATTACTACAACTACATTATTCTCCGATGTTATAAATCAAAGACAGATTTGGATTCTTTTTGCAGCTATTGATTTTCTAAAATACTTTATAGCACAGTGTGACCTAAACCCGCACTTTACGCACGCTTTTCCGTGACCTAAGTAGCCCTTTTTTACACTGTACGAAAATCGATCGCCTAACTTCACAGATGTATGAAAAACAAAAGAAAATACTTTTAAATGTCATTTCAAGCTTGAAAATTCATAGCGGACAAGTAACGAGACAGGGATAGGTTAGCGATTCTCCTAAAAACATTTTCATGTTGTAGAAAAAATTACAGTGAAATCAAAACGAAACGCTGACCCATAGTTTGTTGTATGGAAATTATAATTTTCATTCAGAAATGGACAGTTCGGGAAGTGAATTTAGTGAAGATGAGATAAACGAAATTGTTCCAGACGCTATAAAAGAAATAGCGAAATCGGTGACTCTAAAATTGTTGCCCAGTAAATCGAAAACATTGTATACAGCAGCGTATAACGCATTCAATGGCCGTAGCAGCAATCTAACATTGAATAATTGCAATGTCACACGAACATGCGGGACTGACAATAAGATGGTGCAAACCGACAAAAGCGGTTAAAAAAATCGTTACAGTTTGTAAAATTGGTGTTTTAATTACATGCGTTGAAAAAATTAAAGTTATTCCTCTTGTTTCACCTACTTTTGTGTACATTATTTAATAAACGTACATGGATTATCGAAATTATTATTCTGGTGTGACAGTTTTTCAATTTTTTTTCTTCCGTGCTTGACTTGCGGTTAACGTTGAGATTATATGATATTTTAACGCAAGTTTAAAAATGATAATTTCATCCCTCGGGGGGGCTGCGCCCCCCCGAACCCCCCTCTACACCCCCTCCCCGCGTCCGAGGCGGGTTTATGTCACATGTGCTATAAAATAGTATACGATACTCGTGACTTGAGTAGCCTATTATTGCACGGCGGTTAGCACCCTCGCTGCGCTCGGGCGCTAACTTCGCGCCGTGCAATAATAGGCTACTTAGGTCACACGTATCGTAATATACTATTAATTAGAAAAAAATGTATTCTATCTTGTTTTTTTAATGCAGGCTAAAATACTTGAATAGGGTCATCACCATCTAGCGCACAATCTCTACTCTGCCTTCGCGGTGTGAGGTGAAAATGACAGCTGAAAGACTGACAGCTATTCCACAACGGCGTTCAATGACCGTGAGCTTGACAAATGCAAACGCGCAAATTTTGAAGGCCGTGTCCCTAAAATACCTCTTTAGGTCCTGCTAACGCACGAAAAAGCAAGGAAAACATGGTTGTGGTATATAAAATCCTTTTTGAAACTGCCCCAGTGAGTTTTTGTCACTCAAATATTGCCGAAAAAGGCAAAAAATGCGAATTTATAGACTTTTGTCGATTGATAATTAACATTCAGGGTTTAGGGGGAAATGAATGGTGAATTCGTTTTCAGGGAAAAAAATACTTCGAAATGGACTTGTAAAAAAAAATGTTTTTAATTCAACACTTTTTTGCATTACGGCCAAAAAAATGTTCGGTGAGCCCAGTGAGTTTTTGTCACTCAAATATTGCCGAAAAAGGCAAAAAACGCGGATTTATAGACTTTTGTCGATTTATAATTAACATTCAGGGTTTGGGGGGAAATGAACGGTGAATTCGTTTGCAGGGGAAAAAATACATCGAAATGGACTTGTATAAAAAATATTTTTAATTCAACACTTTTTTGCATTACGGCAATGAAAAATGATGGAAAATCATTAGAAAGTGCGGAAAATGATTTTTCCGCACTTCCGACGATTTAAAAAATAAAAATGGATGGTTTCGGGAGAAATGATTGGTGAATTGATCCCCAGGGCATAAAAATACAAACATATGGATACAAAAAAAATAATTAAAAATGCAATTTTGTTCGCACTTTGGCCAAAAAAACGTCGATTCACTCAGGCGCTGCTCATTTATTTCTCGTTTCGATTCAAAACTCCGCTCTGCGCGCATTCTCTTTGCAATCATTTATTCTAAAAACTATCATCTGATTTATCGAGAAATCATTATTTTTCGTTTTTTGGCGGATATTTGGCAGAATCAGCATAAACCTTTCAAATACCGAAAAAAAAACTGCGTTGCGGTATTTCTCTTGTGATTTCCTTATCTCTCGCTCGGCTGCCTCCTTATTCTTTCTTCGAGTTATTCATTTGTGCTTTCCACAATCTCTTGTACTTTTTTCTGACTCTCTCAATCTCTCTCGAATCGCTTAGCCCTCCGGCGCGTTTAATTTAATCGAAAGTCTATTTCGTTGACTCGGTTATTGCTTGCTCTGACTGTCTCACCCCCCTTGGCACTCTCACTCTACAATCAACTTTCGCAGTTTGGTGACTCTCAGGCTAAATGACCGTTACACCGATGTCAAACTTTTGGGAACATAAACCACAACGAAAATTGTTATCGTAAAATCCAATGTGTACTTTGGGGTAATCCGAGTTTTTTCCCTCACGCAATAAAAGTGCAGACTGACTTTCAAAGTAAGTCTGCAAAGTAGCGTGCATTGCATGAAACTTTAAGGGGGTCTCATATGTCGAGAATTTAAAAAAAGAACGCTAAGGCAAGTGATTCTACGAATATTAAAAGAAAAAAAAGTTCGCCAGGTTTTTTCAATACTCACCACCACGTTCAATTTGAATATTAATTTTTCCTTAATTTTCTACGAATTTTTCAAAAAATTCTGAAATGAGAATTTGAACAAGGTGAAGCAAAAAAGGAGAGGCCTATTGACGGGATCTCGTCATATCTCGTCATAAAAAAAACCGAGAGGAGCGCAATTTAAAAAATTCCAGTTCGTTCTTCCGCCCGTCCCAAAGTATACATATACATGGAGTGAACTTTTCATTTTTTTCGCGCGTTTTCGCCCAACTTTGTCGAGCGCTGAGCATCGAGTTAGCGAGAAAAAAAAGCCGAAAAAGTATGCAGTAATTCGCGCCTCATTTAAATATTATAACGTTTCCGGGTCTGCGTGCTCGATGGTGTGAACAAAGTCTGACAGAAGCGGAGGGAGGTGGCAGCCTGCAGACATTTCCTGCGGGAATATTCTCGTCCTCTGTCGAAATGCTTCGCTACGATTTGCATACGTTACTTTGAGCGAAACGTCGAAACCGCGATGGTGGCATTGCGCGAATATAACACGAGAAGCTCATTCAGGTGTACCACGGGCTGGTTTATTTAAAATACAGGTGTGTGCGTGTGTCTATACAGGGTGACAATTATGAGGTGGCCAAGCGTTTTAAGGGTCTTGAACAGAGATTTTGCGACTGGGAAAAAAATTATTTTTAATAGCTTTCTAAGACGTCTTTGAAACAAATACAGCGTATTTTTGTGACGAGTAGTATTTGCCAGAAAAAATTGAGCATTCTGGAAAAAAAATCAAAATTTAATTTTGAGATTAGCAGAATGAAGATAATTAAATTCTGAATTCGAAACACTCTTAAATAACATTTTTCTCTCTTTGTTAGTTTAATTGGATTCCGTTTATCCATTTGGAAATGCATATTTGAGAATTTTTTTTCTTGATGACGCGATGCATGAGAAAAGTTTTCCAGGCGTGGATTCGGAATTTAATTATCTTCGTTCTGCTGCACTCAGCATGGAATTAATTTTTTTTCCAGACGTCTCAATGTTTTCTGCAGAAGACTGGCCATGTGTGTTTCAAGGTTTTTGCGCGGAGATTTCGTGACCGAAAAAATATGATACTCAGTGGGTTTTAAAGTCCTCTTCGAAAAAAAAATATATCGTATTTTGAATTCCGCGGAATGAAGATAATTGAATTCAGAAGTCAAAACACTCAAAAAAAAACTTTTTCTAAGGGGCATCCGATTGACCCACTTTAAAATATATCTCTTAATTAATATCTCGTACCGTTAAAACGTTATCCACGAAAAAAGAAAAACATCCCCATTTTTGAGGGTGCGTTTCAGCCTTTAAAACCGTTTTTCCGCCGATAAAAAAAATACGTATCGCTTTCTTTTCCGTGCTTTATAACATATCCAAATTTCAACAAAATCGAAGGGTGTCACCTAAGGGATGTTCCTTGTCAGCATCGAATTTTAATTTTTTTCCCAGAAGGCTCAATTTTTTCTGGTAAATACAACTCATCACAAAAAAATGCACTGTATTTATGTTTCGAGGCCTTGCAAAACCATTAAAAATCATTTTTTCCCCAGTCGAAAAATCTTCGTGCAAGACCCTTAAAAACGCATGGCCATCTTATTATTTCCACCCTGAATATGTAATATATTTGCGTTTATGTACATATCTCTGGAACAAACGATACGTATTTCTACTTGTCGCCATCCCTATATAAATATATACAATCGCCCAACGACACACACCCATAAATTAGGGCACCTTGTCTCTATTTGAATATACTCTATTGTAAAATGTCACAATACCAAATGATTTAAAAAAAACAATATGTTACGTAAAGAAAATCAACATTCTAAAAGGATTCGATTTTTAAAAAATGACAAAATGAGAAAAAAATCATTTGCAAATGAATTATGACAGTTAAAAAGATGGAGTATAAAAATGATAAACTTATACTTGCTACTAACAAGGAACATCACTTAAGTGTCTGCCTTTGATTTTGTCGAAACTCATATATGTGATATTGCATTGAAAACTATTAGACACATTTTTATATGAGCAGACAAAGGGTTTCAAGGACGGAAACCACCCCTCAGAGAAAGGCGTGTCGAGGGGTGATATTGCACTTTCACCCACAATCCACCGATTGGAATGAAACGAAAGCCAAAATTCTTTCCATGTAAAGCGATGAAAAATCCACTGAAGTATTCACTAGAAATCAAATTAAGGGTGGTTTCCCCGCTTAAATCCGTATTTCCGCCGATAAAAAAATGTGTGTTTTAAATGCTTTATCCCATATATGAGGTTCAACATAATCGAAGGCGGACACTTAAGTGATGTTCCTTGTAAGTATAAGTGCTGGTAAAATGTATTGTTATATATGGCGATGAACGGTAACACCTAGATCAATTCCTCTCCAAGTGCTAATTTGCATTATGTTGCCGTCACCGGTAGGTTCTCTTGCACCCTCGATCAACCGGGCTGCTTCGATGTTTCGTTGTGAGACCTACCCCTCTGTCTCGCCCATTCACACAAGCACTCTCGACATGCCACACACCCATTCATGATCCCTTTGGTGTGTTTATCTGTTTAGGTATTCGACTTCGATTGAATATTGCATCGGCTCTCTGCAGCTCCCTCCTCCACCCCCCAATCCCTCATCACCTCGTCTCGATGTTTTAGGCAACACGGCTGGAGCACATGCTGAAGCATCCAATAATGCAATAAAGCATAGCCTGGTTCTGGAACGAACCTTGATTGCGTTATATTGCAAGCTTTATATAGACCCATTAACCTTCCACTTCGAGTATGACGTTTCTCTTTTACGATCTTCCCTTCCTTCGATTACCATTGCTGATTCAACGTATAATAAAACTGCAAGGGGCCCTTTGTCTGTAGTCTTTTTATTTCCACAAAATTTCTTCACGAATCATTTAAATTGTAACTGCAACAAGTGGAAAGATCCTATACGGAAAAATGAATCGGAGGTCTGCAGGTTTGCGTGCCTGTGGCTCGAATACTACTGAATCAATTTGGATGAATCTTTTATGAAAACACAGCCCGGCGAGAGGAATACGATTGAGGCTTTTGGACGTTGCGGCATGAAGTCAATTACAATTACAATAAACGAACATACAAACAAACACAACGCTTAGATTGAATAAACGAATGGACGAATAAACATTTATGAATAATCAGGAGTTGTGCGTCATTTTTTCATTTTCGTGAACTGTCTTTACAGATCATTATTATCAGTGAGAAAAAGATCGAGGAAAAAAATTAACGTACGAACGTAAAAACCAACCGATCGAGTAGTCAAAGATTCAGTTGATGAAGCGTGCTGATGGCAGTATTGTATTTTAGAAATTTGAAGAAATGGACTTTTTTGCATTTTTTAAAAGTATATACTCTTAAGAATTTGTCGCCTGAAGGAAATGTCGATATTCCCAATATTTACATGGTTATAGTAATTTGAAACAAGACCAGAATGGGATCGACCGGTCGGAGCTACGAACTTCGGAAACTTCTCCTTAGACGCTTCTGAAGTTTGGAGCTTCGTGTAAATATAACCATGTAAATATTAGGAATTTTGAAATTTCCTTCAGACGACCAATTCTTAAGAGCCTATATTTTAAGAAAATGCAAAAAAATCGATTTTTTTCTTCAAATTTCCTCAAGCTTTCGCAAGCTAGAACTGCTTGCAAGGAATAAAGAGCTTCAGAAAATCATCATTTCGAAGTCGAGGAAGGCACACTTTACGAGGCAGGACCGATTGATACAAGGTAAGTATGACATGCCATTAAACCACTTAGATAGTCGCCGTTGTCGGAAATTGGACTCGAATCTTTAAACGCAACTACTTTTTACAACCTGGTTGAAAAAATCTCGACTTCTATTCATCCAACTGACTTTAAATTTAGCATGGATTTTCAGTATATATCCGTCTATCGTCCCTACCTTGAACATCGCGACATTATTATTATTGCTAATTTAAAAGGATTTAACCTTGAAAAAATAGGGCAAAAATTAACCTTTTTTGGTACCTGCCCTAATGGCATTCTTATTAAACGAGAATATTTTTTTTGTGTCTGTTTCAGATAAATAGGGGCTTTAGAATCATGTCAACCGGTTCAACCCTTTTTTCACGGCAATATATAGGACCCATACCCTTTTCCGTTTTTATTTTCTTGCACGAAAATTTGTTTGTAAGTTCTTGAAACATCAATAAAAATACTGTAAAAAAATGCATACTAAAAGAATATATATATATTTTTTTATTAGGCCCGAAAAAAACACTCGAAATTTAGGCCTTTAGTCTAGAATACCCTGTTAATAATGGGAGGAAATATAAAGGAATGAAGACAGATTGTTATGGGTCAGAATCCCTCACAGTAAGGCAAAAGAGTCTGTCCTCGTCTTTTGCAACGAAAATTTAAAAAAATATGGAAAATCAAAAAGATTTGTCATAGACAGGATGTCAACTGGCAAAGCTAAGGGCATTGCTAGTATTGGAACAAAAGAAAACTCGGCCGAATCATTTCACACTGTAAAAAATGATATAAAATTTACAATACATTTAAGATACAAAGGAATTGAATTTTACGAACTCGGTAGATGACAATAAATTAAAAACACTTGTACCGTAAATTTAAAACAGGAACATGACATTCTAACGTGGATATAGAATTTAATA
Organism: Ophion slaviceki; assembly: GCA_944452715.1. Lineage (NCBI taxonomy): Eukaryota > Metazoa > Arthropoda > Insecta > Hymenoptera > Ichneumonidae > Ophion > Ophion slaviceki. Next base: position 9,416,661 of record OX101794.1, on the reverse strand, counting down.
GATGCAACATGGAATTTCAAAGGCAAGTTTGTAAATTTGTGGGAAATGTATTGTATTAACCCGTGTCTTCAATTGAAAATTACTACAGATGTATAATAAATCAACTATAAAAAACAGAGTATTGAAAATACAAAACAAGTTTGAAATTTATTTACGGCTGCCTGAAAAATATAATACATGTGGAACTGAATTGGAATTGGAAAGTATCGTGATTGTACCCCTATCTGATATTATTTCTCATCGACGCTGAGTTAAATATAAGATAAATCTTTAGGAATATCGATGATGTACTTCTCGGAATAATACCATCCAGTACATGAATACTGTGATTCGATTCAGAAATTTCCAAGACAAAAGCCACTGAGATTAACAATTGTTTGTCAAAAACAAATCACAGATAAGTTGAATTTAATGTGTTCGTATATTAATATTGAAGAAACATTTTATGATTTTCATAATTGTTGACCCGGACGATATCTCAAAACCACATGAATTTTAAACACAATCGTGCAGTGGACAGAGATGGGCGCGCGGTCGGTGTGCGGGCTCGGCGGGTCACTGAAGTTAAGCAGCATTGGGCGCGGCCAATACTTGGAGCGGTGACCGTTTGCCCGTGCACTGTTTTGCGCGTCAACCTCTGAGTGGGAAACAGTTTGTCTGAGTTTTTCATGGTAATACAACTGAAACTCAGTCAAATATGGCCGCCTGTATCGGCCCAGGTTTTCCGCAGTTTCCCTGGGCCGTCGTGCAAATGCGATACAGTAGTGTATTAGAAAAGAGTGGATGCGGTCAATACTCTGGGGGGGGGGGGGGGCTCTGGAAGGAATGTAGGGAACTCTGGAAGGATTGTGAATGATGGAAGGGGAATAAAGGAGAGGATGGTAAAAGGAGAAGGTCCGTGCCTCTGAGGAATAACATATCTGAGGGAAAAAATAATAATACGTGCAGTGATTTCACTGCATTTAAATTTTATTATTCAAGCATTCAATATTAATTATGGGATAAAGCTGCGAAAAAATCATACACACAAGTATCACAAAAGCATCATACAGTAAATGAATTGAGTGGTCTTAATTTGATAATTTTTACATAAAAACGTATTGCAATTATCAGTTTCTGAAATAAACTTAATACTTATGATCAGTCATTTTAATACACACCCGTATATTGATATTAGCAAATGGTTCTTGAATTTAATATACACTTGTATATTGATATCAGCAAATGGTTCTTGATTTCAATATACTTGGATGTGATTATTTCTTTACACGTGCATTATTTTTCAAACGCACAAGTATATTAATATTACGGAACTACACTTTCATTTTTAAAATAACCTGTTTTGGATTTTCAAAATCGTATTTGAAATTTCATAAGCGGTATCCGCATAAAAACTTCCTACACTTGTATATTGATTTTCATACAGAAATTTTTTACAGTGCATTCAAACGATCATACCTCTTGATTTGAGTGCCATGGTGTTCAAATCCTTGTTATCTTTCAGGATCGCAATCGACTCACGAAATTCTTCAGGATCATGAACTACCGACGAACCGAATATGAAAAGCTTTTTCACTCTCTCATTGCTGTCCAATATGCAAATGTTTCAATTTCCTTAAGTTCGGGACCGTCGGTGAAATACGTTGTAAGCAGGAGCCCAGGAAATACTAACGTCTTATCGGAAAACCGTAATCCCTCGAGATCTTCAGTTGCGAACCCCGTAGACCCGCCATTCCTCACTCTCATTTTCCCGCGCACTTCAAAAGGTTTATTCACCTGCCATAAATCGATGCAAAAAACGTCGTTCCTCGTCTCGCTTGGTTCTATCAAAAGAACAGCTCTGCATTTCAAAGTCTGATCCCCAATAGCCTTATCTACTTCCCTTAGGCACATACAAGCACCCGTACCTTTGCCGTTATCACTCCTATATATTTTCCTGTCGCAGCCCTGTTTTCTGGTTACCGCTTACCTCCTTACCTGGCCCTCACCTTCCTCTCGTTACACTTTATGAATTTTTTCTGTTTCGGCATACGAGTAGCTCAACTCCGTGGAGTTAACCTTCTTTTGAAAGAATCAGCAGTCAGTGAGAAATTTGACAAAGCTCGCTTTTACTTTGGAGAACTGCACGAGCTGAAAAAGTATTCCGTCCCGATCTAATGTACAGCCCGACTGTTCAAAAAACCGACATTTGATTAAAAATATTGTATCAACGGATCAACTGGTATGAGTTTACATCAGGGTGTCTTTTTAAAAAATTATTTTTATCGGAATTTTTTTTATCGCAATATGTTGTTGGATTGAGTTTATGACCCGTAAGCGTGCAGGGTAACACCTCGTGCATAATCGAGTACGCGAGTATACGTTCGTGTGAACGTACACTTAAGGGCTTACATACATCTGAGACGGCTAAAAGTAAGGTTATGTTTAAGATTTTTTTGTGTATGAAACTGAATTTTAATGAACGACCATCATATACATTTTAAGGTATGACATTTTATCTACATTGTGTGAAAATTTGATTAAAACATTTCAAACGGTAAAAAAGTTACTGTCGTTTTCCTGAGACGTGTTTTTGTTCACAGCGTTTGCGGTACCAGACGTGACTCTGCCATTTTTTATCGAAGAAAATATTTGTTTCTTAAAGTAGGTAGATAAAACTAGTACTTATCGACCCGGAATTATTTTTTTTATTTTGGGCTGTGGTAGTCACTGAAATGAAACAGGCAATTTTTCGCCTCAAATTTGTTCCGTACTTGTGATGAAAAAAGAAACTATGCCAGGTATCGACAAAAACGGCTGGATAAGTACTGGATTATTGCCTGAAGCATAACTGTGCAAAACTTGATCCCGATCGGTCCAGTGGTTGCGGAGATATTTCTGGTACCGATTTTGAAAACACCGTTTCGAGTAAAACGCGTTTAAAGTTTGCTCGGGCCGTTAGTCGTTGCTCACTCGGTCAGTTACAAAACGCTATAACTTCGTCATTACTGCGGATTTCCTCGTGTAATTTTCAGGATAGACACTCAAAGGATAGTACTTTCGAATGAGCACCTTTTTGAAAAATCGATCTTTTTGATCTACCCAGGTGTATGTGAGCCCTTAAGATGGTGAATGTGAAAATCTTGAGATACAGGCATACGAAAATAGAAACTGTAGATCTGCAAATGTGTGCCTGATGTAGACGAAAGTGTCACTGCCACATGCTGTATCTGCGTGGATATATATATATATATATATATATATATATATATATATATATATATACACGTATAATATACCAGATATGAAGTGAGAAGACGTCTCCCGGTGGTTTTGCTTTACTTTGCTTGCACCTCTGAACGACCGAAAAGCCGATCTATGGGTACGACGCGAGACCAAGCAAAATCCGCATATTTCCACATCGTCGAGTACGAACGATGATGTGAAAAGTTTTGTGGAAGTGTTGCCCTCACGGGTGCTACGGGACGTTCTGCTATGTACATAATATATATTTGTACCCGCGGTTTCAATCGTCTTTGTCCATAGGATACTCAACGCGAAGAGGGACCCCTTTGAATGAGCGGTACCACTGCTTCCGCCGTTTGAAAAATGGACAGCACCGCGGAGTACGTTTCGTGCACGTTTGATGGCGAAAAAAGTATGACTAGGCTTGTAAAGGTTGAAGTCATTGGATAGCACTAAATTGATAATACAAATGATGGAGCTGCTACAATTCTATTGACGTCGTTGTGTTAAATGAGTTCCTTTGGGCTTGTTGGAAAACGTGGAAGTTTCTACAACGTATAAGTCTTCTAAATGGACCACTTATAGGAACCCTGTATTCTTAGGCGATTTGGTGGGTAGCAGAGATTGAGAGAGGGCAATGGGCGTGGACTGCAGATGATTCAGTTACACGCACACTATTAGACATTGCTTGAAAATGTTTCCATTTCTGGTAGATAGGTGCTGGAACAGTTAGGGAAGATCTCTCTAAGAGATACGTAATAGCGATGAGAAACAGTAGGATCCAAAAACGAAATAAAGTGACCCTCACCCAGAGGTAACATTGAACCACAATGGAAACTAGAAACAGTTGACAAAAACTACAACCAGTTGATAATAACGACAACCACTTGACGAAAACTACAATTAGCTCATGAAAACTACAACCAGTTGACGAAAACTATGACCAGTTGATTCGAACTACAACCAGTTGATAATAACTACAACCACTTGACGAAAACTACAATTACTCATGAAAACTACAACCAGTTGACGAAAACTATGAACAGTTGATTCGAACTACAACCAGTTGATAATAACTACAACCAGTTAACGAAAACGACAATTAGTTCATGAAAACCACATCCAGTTCACGAAAACTACAAACAGTTAATGAAAAGTACAACCAGTTGATTAAAACTGCACCTAGTTAATGAAAACTACTACCAGTTGATGAAAACTACAATCAGTTGACAAAAACTACAACCAATTGATTCAAACGACAACCAGTTGATGAAAACTACGACCAGTTGACGAAAACTACAACCAGCTGATGAAAACTACAACCAATCGATTAAAACTACAACCAATTGACGAAAACTACAATTAGATGATGAAGACCACAATAAGTTGATGAAAACTACAACCATTTGATGAAAACTATAACCAGCCGATTAAAACTGCAGCCAGTCGATTAAAGCTGCAACCAGTTGACGACAACTACAACCAGTCGATTAAAGCTGCAACCAGTTGACGACAATTACAACCAGTCGATTAAAACTGCAACTAGTTGATGAAAACTACAACCAGTTGATGAAAACTACACCCAGTTGATGAAAACTACAAGCATTTGATGAAAACTACAACCAGTCGATAAAAACTACAACCAGTTCTTTGCAATTTTTCGACAGTCTTGATACCTACGCAAAAAGAGCTTCACCCAATACTCCACCGTCAGAACGACAGCATCCATAGGGCAAAAGACCTAATGTTGTGGGCAAGCCAATCCTCATCGGTAAAAAATTAGGAACGGCTTTTCGAGTCAGGCTTCATTCGGAACAACCCGTACCCGTACATGTAAATCGCATATGTTTGCAGAATAAATTTGTATATCCTAGCGGTAGTTCTCCCTTCCGCACCCCATGTATGCGCTGCACTGCGGAGAGCAGCAGAATGTACGTGAGGGAAGCGAGGGAAGGTAAAGATCGTCGAGGTGACATAATGTTGGATGCTGCCGGGGTCTAGACGTTCGCACGCTCTCGCCTCATTGAATCTCCTCAGCTGAATATATTGTACTCGATGCGCATGTACTCGATCATATACAAATGCACAAGTTTACCAAGCATGTTGCGTGGGCTAAGTGATGGTACTTTCCATCAATGCGATTGGAATTGAACTCATCTAATACACATTGTCTCTTTGATCAATTAAAAATGCTCTGTCGCATCGGATCAACGACCAGCCATTTGATGGTCGATTGGAATGACAGATGCTCATCTGCTTATCCCTCGATCAATTTCTTCATCGGAAAATACTGATGACATTGCTGGGGGCTGTTTGCGATGAAGCGCGTTTGTATATCGCGGAATACATTACTCGGTATCTCCAGACCGTGACGAGATACAACGTCGCAAAATTTTTACGTCATAAGCGCAGCGTGAAAATGAACGTGACCTCTTATACGTGTATGCGATATGGAATACCAAGAGACCCTGGGGAAAGGGACATGGACATCCGTCGCGGCCGCTTGCCTCGTACATTTCATTGTAGCTGTGTCGTCTCATCGCGTGAATGTAACGATCGCGAGGACATCGAGTCATACGATCTAGTATGTCCTGTGAAAGCTGCAGGCCTGCACGGAAGGGAAATCGTTTAGAAAGAGTGAAAGGACATCGCTCGTATAGGGAATTTCGAAAATGTTGCGGGAGGCAAAAAATGCAATATAAATGCTTAACATCTATAGCTGGAGTATACAGGCGAAGCGGTACGCCAATGACGCGGTTTATCGGTCGGTAGTTTGAAAAAATATGTATGTCGACGTTGAAAAAAGCTCTTCGTTCGGCTATAACGCGCAGCGGTGCCGCTTTGGTCTTGACGTTGAATTTAAAGTCGATAAATTCTATCCCTGCTTTGCGGCTGTCAACGCACATACTAGTTCGCTGGTCACGGAATCTCCAGCCTGACGTTGCATCGTCGACTACCTGGGAATTTATAAATTTACCAATGCAAATTAAGGGCTGTTGAAGTTTTGGAAAATATCGAATTTCGGTTTATGACGGATTAAAAAAATATAACATTGTGAAAATTTTCTCTGCAAATTACAACTCGATCCGTTCAAAATTGAGGGAGTTATCGGCGTTTACAGGTCGGTTCCGTGAACCAGCGAACTTTAAACGCGTTTTTCTCAAAGTTCCTTCTTCGAAATCGGTGATCACGATATTTAAAAAATCACTGCACGCATCAACTTCAAATTTCACAAGCGCCTTTTACATATCAAAAAGTAGTGTTTGAACGAAGGATTTTTTTATCGACGAAAATAGAGTCGTTTTTTGTAACCGAAAATCAATATTTTCACTTTGGACGGCGGCGATTTTTTCAAAAATCAATATTTTTGTAAACCCTTTTTCGGGGGACTAGATAATTTCATGCAAATACTAAATGCGTTTGATTTTTTTTTTTATTTCGGCTGATTCGTTCCCGAGCAGCAGTGGTCACCGCGGAGAACGTTTTTCAGACAGCGCTCTACACAAACCATTGTGACTACCATATTTCTACATTTTGTCAATGCAAAAATTGTCAAAGACTCAAAACAATACTCCTTACTTAAAAAAAAACGATCGCTAAACCTGTCCAAGTTTTTTCAGGAAAAATTCACGAAAATTCTTCTTTTTTCCGACAACACGATAACAACGTGAATCTGACGAGCATAATTAATTATTTGCATCTAAATGTTTCGCCTCTTGCTAAATGAAAATGACATGACCTAAATAATTATTCATGACACAACTTGAAATGTATACAGGAACGTTTTATCTAGTGATTACGAAATCGTGCCGCTATAAATATGTAATTTGACAATCATTTGACAGCCATCTCAACGTTCTGGAATGAATCAATTGTAACCACAATAGCAGACTTGGTGACTAATTTGCACTTCGATTTTACATCGTGAAATTCATGCTGTACTCAAGACGATCCCCTAACAAACCGCACTCCGTCCGACACAATAAATTCCAACAGACGACAAACAATAACAATAACAACAAAGACAAAGAATAAAGCTCCAGTGGAATATTCGCCGTACGAATCAGACCACAATAAATAGTGACCACGTTCGAATCGTTTGATTATCGACGTGCAAGTATTATTTTTGTTCTTACGACGCGTCAATCGATGGTACGGAAACTTGGAAAGTTTTTCTAGTAAGAAAAGCAGAAAAAAAAGAAATCCGAGAACCTAGAGAATAAGACGAAAGTGGGAGAGGAATCACGCTGTCTTAAATG
>OX101794.1:9384177-9404177 GCA_944452715.1 Ophion slaviceki | reverse complement strand
GATGTCTTCCTGTCGACCACTATAACGTTTATTCTATTATATATTTTGACTTCAAAAAGTTTGTAAAGCTTATTTAAATGTTAATAAAGATTATGCAAAAACAATGAGATTGATTATTTCGATGCTTTGCCCGTAAAAAATTATTGAAAAAGCCGTAAAAAAACAGCCGAGAAACTAGAGGACCCCGTTAAAGGATTATAATGTTTCGATGGGTCAGTGGTTCGCTCCCAAATACGGCACACAAATTTACATCAATACTGACAATGCATCAACTTACATCACTATAGTGACGTTTCTGTAATAATCTTGTACATCTTTTGTAGAACTTGGACACTGAACTTGGACACCGAAAAAGAGTATTCTCCTGAAAATTATTTGTCCCAATTTCGCTACGATTTATACCGTTTTACCGCTTTTTTAGGCAAACGAATCCATCACAACATTGTCGATATCATCAACATCTGATGAGCTCTTTCGAACAGTCGTGGCCTTATGAACATTCCCTTAGATCCAATTGTGGATCCAACACTGGTGCCCACGTGGGTGCATACGAGTCGTGAGGGCAGATAAGCAAAAAATTGAATGGAAAAAAAAACCGGGGAGAAAAGCGGAACTCCCCAACAGCGTCGTTCTTTTCAATGCTGCAGATGTGCAGGAACGGCATATACGAAAGCGTAGACGCGCTTATTTCCCAAGGGGCCAATGCAGCGCAGTGTCTCGCACTCACTCCCGCTGCCATCTGCAAGCGCACACGCACATACTTGGAAACACATTCGTACAAGCGTATGCATTCATAGCCGTTGTCCGGAATTACAGCCCGGGCGAAACTTTAATTGCCCGGGAAGAAAAATCAAACTAGGACAAGTTACGCGATCGCGAGAACGATCGACGCATGTGTCTCGCGATGATAATCGATCGGCTTCTTTTCACTTTGCACAATCGAAGCCAACGGTTGTCGCAAAGCTTGATCTCTCTTGAACGAAATTCGTCATCGCTTCGGCGCAGGTGTTACCTTTGACACTTTGAATTTCACTGAAATATCCCGATCTGGCAGGTCTTTTCCGAGAAAGTGATCTGATACTAGCCCGGGCTAGATAAGACCAAGTTCGATATCTCGTAGGGTAGATTTTGGAGGGAAAGTCTCGGGCCACCGATGTATAGGATCAGACCGCAAGATGAGAAGATTCCGGCGAAGGGAAGGAGTTTATTCCGAGTCCGGGCTTACCTCCAAGTTGCGTGAGTTACAATCGAGACTCTCTCGAAACAGTTGGTATACCGAAGCTGGTAATACAACATCGTCCCGCAGTATCCCCCAGCTTTTTCATTCAATGCATCAACCGTTATCCACTAATTAGAGACGTTCCATTCCCGATTCACTCCAACATCAACGAATGGACGCGGGGTCTTGGGGATCTTGTCTTGCGGGAATAACTTTCTTCTCGACAGTTCTCCTCCTTTCTCATCCCTTTGGTTTTGCACTCGCGTTCGCGTTCCCCCTTTTCCCTCACCGGCACATCCAATAATCCGGAATCTCACTCACGATCTCTTCAGACCCGTTTCACCAGAGGGATACGATCGCGTTCGCGATAGTCCGAAGTTTATCAGAAACCAGGTATAAGAAGGTGCCTTACCGCCCGGGTTTTCCTTCTACGACCCCATTGATTTTCGATCCAAACTACATCAAAACGTACGGGAGTTCTTTCCAGTCGTAATGTAATTATATCGGTATTAAGCCAATTAAGACAAAAATTACGATTCTAATGGTTGCAAAGTATGGTTTGACATTATTGAATAATCATCGTAACCATTTTTTGGGTTACTCATATTAGATCTTATTTAACGTAAATATATGTATTACCGTTAAAACCCGTGTTCAGTTTAAAGACGTTTTCTCTAGTGAAAACTAACGTTGATTGAAAAATAATTTTAAGTGTTAAATAAAACTCGTCATACCTAAGAAAAATTAGTTTTAACAAAATGAATCAGTTCAAACGGTTTCCGAATGAGGTCAAAGTTTGGATCGTTTGAGTCAGTTGGGTTGTTTGGATTTGTTTAGCCTTGGGTTGGCTTAGTTGGCTGTGGATCGGGTTTGAGTCAGGTTTTGGTTGGATTCGGGTTGGGTTTTGATTGGTTTTGGGTGCGTTGTTTGAATTCGTCCAAAAGTAGTTCTAATGAAATGGATCAGTCAAAACTGTTTCCCAATGAGGTCAAAGTTTGGTTTGTTTTTTTGGATTAGGTTGAGTTGTTTGTATGGGTTTGTTCCCATAACTAGTTCCAACGAAATGAATCGGATAAAACCGTTTCCGAATGAGACCAAAGATTGAGTTTGTTGCGTTGTTTAAGTTTGAGTTCGGTTGTTTGGGATGTGTTATTTGAGTTGTTTGTTTCGATTTATTCCAAAAACTAGTCCTAACGAAATGGATCAGTAAAAACTCTTTCGCAATGAGGTCAAAGTTTCGATGGTTTTGATTTGTTGGGTTTGGGTTGAGTTGTTTGCATCGATTTGTTCCAAAAACTAGTTCCAACGAAATGAATCAGATAAAACTGTTTCCGAATGAGATGGAAGTTTGGGTTTGTTGAGTTGTTTAGGCTTGGGTTTGTTCCAAAAACTAGTTCTGATGAGATTTATTTCATATTTTCAGTTGAAACTCTCTGCGAATGAAGTAAAAAATTCAGTTTATTGGGTTGTTTGAGTTTATGTTTGTTCCAAAGACTAGTTCTAACTAAATGGTTCAATACGAACTGTTTCCGAGTGAGGTAAAAATCTGGGTTTGTTGGGCTGTTCGGGTTTGTGTTTGTTCCAAAAAATAGTTCTCACGAAATGAATCGTTTAAAACTGTTTCCGAATGGGGAAAAAGTGTGGGCTTGTTTGGGTTCTTAAACATCAATTCTAGTTTTCACTAGGCAAAACTATTCGTAACGAAGGCGTTCAGTCAGAACAAGTTTTTACTAGATAAAACACGTTCAAACGGAAAGCAGGTTTCGACTGTAAAATGTTCGTCGAAGAAATAACACCCCATTCTATTCGAACTAAAAGAACGAGTCGAGAGTTCCGAAAGTTTGGAAATATTACAAATTTTCGTCGATAATTTCACTGATCGGTACAAGCATACTGCGACACTCCGATCAATCGAGAAGGCGTCTGGTATCTGTCATTTGTTTTGAGAAAATCCTGGGTGGATCCTGTGCCGAGACCTTTCAACCGTGAAGTGAGAATTATTCGTTTCTGATCCGCATTCAAAAAAGGAAATGCCAGGATATCTCGTGTGGAAATAAATTCGACGTCTATTAACAAGTTCGAGAAGCTTTTGGCCAGATCATTCTCCAATCTCTTTGCTTCGTAGAAGATATACATATATATATAAATGGGAAGAAATATATTAGCTTTCATCGTGAAGAGTTCGGTGCACCACTATACCGGAAAGCCGGAGGGAGGCAGGGAGGGAGGGAGGGAGGGAGGGAGAGAGCGAGAGAGAGAGAGAGAGAGAGAGAGAGAGAGAGAGAGAGAGAGAGAGAGAGAGAGAGAGAGAGAGAGAGAGAGAGAGAGAGAGAGAGAGAGAGAGAGAGAGAGAGAGAGATTGATGCTGTTCTCTCTTATTACTTGAGCAAACTCTTAAATACTCCAAGGCAGTAGGGAACTTTTAAATTCCAATAAATATTTAAGTTTCGACCCCGTCGTCGGCCACTCCTATCTTTCCACAAGTTCCAGGCCGCAGAGGGTGGGGGGGCTGAGGGGGGAGAAAAGTGAAAAACCAGACTGAATAAGCGTCTCCGCCATATCGCAAATGTATAAGTGCACACGAAGACACGCAGACACCCACACAACATACTTATAATACGAACTTTTCTTTCCAGGTTCCGGAGTGGTCCTAAGCTTCAACCTGTCCTTGGTTCTCGTGCCCCGGTCGCGTAGTCAGGCCGGAAGAAAAAGCGAGAAAAAAAAGAGAGAGAGAGCAGAAGCGAGAGAGAAGCCCCTTTGGCTCTTACGGTGCAGCGCTTTCAGTGCAGCCTACTAAGTGGAAGGGTGCAACGACAAGCTCTAAGCCATCCTCGACGGCGAGCACTTCGTGTCAGGCACCCTCTCACCTCGGTGTTCATGTGCGAGTCTTTGCTGGTGTATACCGGGCCGGCTGTCTCGGCAGACCATCCATTTCTCTATTTTATATGGACGTACACAACTATCGTCGAATAGCGGAGACTGGTTTCAGCGCACCCGCAGGAAGAACGATTAAGAGATAGAGAGAGAGAGAGAGAGAGAGAGAGAGAGAGAGAGAGAGAGAGAGAGAGAGAGAAAAGCGAAGTCTCGCGGAAAAAGATTTGGGGGCGAGGAAACTTCGGCTATTATATACACGTTTTGAAAGGGAAATGAATCGGTTCATATTTTTTCGTATTCTCGATCTGTGTAGGCCATTTGAATTTGTGAAATTTATGGGCAGCCGATAAAATCCGGATTCGTAATAAAAACGTCAAATCGGTATATATAATATATAATATATATATATATATATATATATATATATATATATATATATATATATATATATATATCATTTATATCTTATATCGGTCACTACTGATATCGGCCCGTGATAATCGGTTTGAAAAAAAATTGACTTGAAATTTAATTTAAAAAATTAATTCAATGAAAAATTTCATTGAAAAAATTAAGACGTTGAATTAAGGGGTTACCCCCACTTGCGATTTTGAAAAAATCGATTTTTTTATTGCATTTTTTTGAAGTGCAATTTGAAGTGCAGTATTTTTTGATGCCCGGAATAGATAACTCTATATAAGTTTACAAAAAAAAAATATTTTCTTCGTGTAAACTGAAATTGAAACTTTAAACACGTTTTTCTCAAAATGGCATTTCTGAAGTCGGTGACCAAGATTACTCGAACACTAATGAACCGATCTTCTTGAAATTTTGCAGGCTTATTTAATACATAAAAATGTAGTCTTTAATCGTTCGTTTTTTTTTAATGGCCGTTTTATAGCCAAAAACGGCCGTTTTTTTTTCGTTAAAATCGAACCATTAACTTTGACTGTCCGCCATTTTGTGAAAAATGAATATTTTTTAAAATCCTTCGATTAAAGACTAGTTTATACTTATATTTGACTAAATCCATCCGCATTTTTTTTTCAGATGATCCACTTCGCCGCAATGTTGGTCACCGCAAACCGTGTATATAAAAACATTATTTGATTGACGGCCGTTAGCCACTAAACAATGTAATATTTTTCAATAAAAAAATTACTGAAAGTTCTTCAAGATGTGTTCTTTAAGATGGTATATTGATCGATTAAAAAAGTTTTGTAGTTTTCTTTAAAAAAATTCATGAAAAAGGCCTTTTTTGCGCTACAAGTGGAGGTAACGCCTTAATTAAAGAAGCTAAATTGATTTTAAAATTTGAAAGAAAGGCTCTTGTAGGAAATTTATTCAAGTATGCAAAGCTGCCCTTGAAGGAGTTCCGATACCAAAATCGAAATGGTTATAGACGATTGAAATTCATATCACCGGGAGATTCATTTACGATGCATTAACTGTCCAAAATTGAATCCGTTTCACCACATAGTTTCGGAGATTTCGAAGGTTCAAGTTGAGTTTTGTTCGAGTATTATTAATGAACCAAGTGGAGAAACCGCTTAATTTTTCAACACGTCATACATAATTTTTCATACATTCCTGACACTAATCGCAGTTTGTTCAGTTTTTTTAATTTAAATCGAAGCATTATTTTAATGTCTACAGCCCTATAACTAGTGTTTACGAAGTGCCACATGTATTACCAAATGGATGAAGGTTCACGTTGAACCGTCATGGAACGTGGCATTTCGTAAACACTAGTTATAGTAATGTCGTGTTAAAAAATTAAGGGATTTCTCCACTTGGTTCATTAATAATACATAAGCAAAACTCAACTTGAACCTTCAAAATCTCCGAAACTATGTGGTGAAACAGATTAAGTTTTGCACAGTTTATGCATCCTAAATTAATCTCTCGGTGATATGAATTTCAATCGTCTACAATCATTTTGATTTTGGTATCGAAACTCCTTAATTCGCTGTGCGATCATTGGTTGCTGAGACATCGATGATCAAAGACAAAAGAATCTTTTTCCATTCAAAGTCGGTTAGCTCAGTTAAAAATTAACGTAGAGAGACCAAAAAAACAAATTGAAGCTGAATAAACAAGCTAACGTATAAATTGATTTAACTGAAAAAATCCTTCTCAAGCCCGTGGACCCGTGAAAAAAAAAACAAACAAAAAATTGGAAAAAGATTCTCCCGTTTTGTCTTATGATTGCGCGATAAGCGTAGCGGACAAACATTTGTTTACAAAAGATCTCAAAACTAGAAATTTGAACTTCAAAGACTTTTTTTTTCATCTCGATATGACCATTTTTCACATAGATACAGCGCTTCGAAGATTACTAAAAAAATTGAAGACATTTTCTGTTCCTTTTATTTTTTGGAGTAGTGTAGAATAAAAAAATGAAATTAGAGATGTTGAGAAATTAAACAAAATTAAAAAACTAAAGTCAAGATGTTAAGAAATTCAATTAAATTGAAATATTAAATTCAAGATATTAAGAAATTCAATTAAGGCCTTATATGAGAGAAAATTTCAAAAATTTTCATTTTTTTTTTATTTTTGATTCCATTAGCCTGAACGGTTAGGAATATTTTAAGCTTTACAGAATTGAAAAATTCCAAAAGTCGTTAAAGTTACAGCATTTAGAGCTAGATAATAGATACCGCGCGGCGAGCCCGACGGCCAACTTCAAAACCGTTTTTCCAGGATTCACTTTTTTGAACTTTGTGAAAGTTCTAACTCTTAAACGAAAGTTCAGATCACTTTGAAATTTTTACAACATATTCTTAGTATCATCACCTACCGTGTGAATCACAGAAGCAAAAATTTCAATGACACAAAAAAATTCTAAAAAATTCCATACCGACAGAAAATAGAGTAAAAAAATGTCAAGTTTCGAAATTTTATTATAATTATTTTTTTATAATATTGTTGGTTCACACTGAAAATACATTGATTATGCAATTATAAATATGTTCATTTTTTTCAGACACCCACGTCGATGCCGAGAACTTTCACCATCAACGCGCGCGCAAAAAAATTCATTGCTTTATTACGTTATATCTCCGCCATTTGTTAATGTTTCTGATTTTTATGTACATATACTTAACCATGTGCATAAATGATCTGTAAAAAAAATGTTGTCGATATATGCGTAATTTTTTTAACCGCGTCTAGAAAAGTACCTTCGAAAATTGGCGAAATCGCGTATATAAGGCCTTAAATTGACAAATCACATTCAAGAAATTAAAACATTCAATTAAATTCAAAAATTCGATTCAATATATCGAGAAATTCAATTAAATTGAAGAATTAAATTCAAGATATGAAGAAATTCAATTAAATTGACAAGTTAAATTAAATATATCAATAAGCTGAATTAAGAAATTAAATTTAAAAAACCAATCGAAATTAAATTTAGAAAATGAATACGATAACTATGAACAAAAAGAAATTCAATGGTTTTCATGTACAGTTGAGGATAGCTCACATCGATATATCATTCACGTGCCCGACACAGAATTTTTAAGGGGTATGACAAAAAATTTAAATGACAATTCAATCAAGAAAGAATTGCTTCCGCGTATGTGCGACATCACGCTCACCGATAGGATCGATACATTTCCATGCTGTACGTACGTACGCTACATAGCTACGCACGAATAAAGAGATCGCTTTATGGGAAGAACGCTCTTGCTGGACCTCTGCTGGTGGAAGAAAATATTTTTCCAGTGCACCGGATGGTCGTTCGCGATACCGGGGCCAATGAGGTGTAAGGAGCACTGAGTAGAGGAGAGTGCGAGACGAGAAGAGAGGATGAGGCCGCAATGTACGAGGTTGGAAGCAATGCTTATTGGAAAATCATTTTACCCCCATAAGCTTGTCGAAGGGGGTTCCGTGAGAGGACACCGAGGTCTTGGGAAATGAACCGATAGAATTTCCGATATATGCGAAGCTTGGTCTCCCCGCTGCCGGAAGTGCCGCTAAGAAAACCAAGAACACGGATCAGCCTCTTTGGTTATGCACCATCAGGTGGTGACTTCAGAGCGAGAATCCCGTTTGCTCCGGCTCTTTCTCACGATCATTGGACGAGATTCCTACTCGCCCCACGCCCAAGATCGGAACGGACCCGGTGGACATCTCGCACGCCATTACCTTACCACGTGGATGTTCGGAAGTTCCGGAAATGTTGGGGAAAAGCGATTGAATGTCTTCGGGTGGTTGGAATCTCGAGGTTTTTACCCAGGTCAAGGGAAAAATATGCACCGACCGCTTATTCCCTTTCGACCTTATCCTTATCAACCGTTCGGAGATCGTACGTTTTCTCAATCCTTTCCCTCTACAATCTACTTCTCTTCGAATTTTCTTTCTCATTATTTCTTGATATTTATCAATAAAACAATTATTTCTTACTTGTTATTTATTACTAAATTATTTTTGTTATACTACTGATATTTTTGAACAAAACCGACCAAAAAATCTATGTTAAGGCGAGATATACACCTAGATGGTCGAGGTCGAGGATTTAGAAGATATGAACATTCCATTAACCGTAGAAGACCTACACTATGGGCCTGGTATCGATGATTCCATGTAAGTTGACAAATTTCATGATTTATTCATTCCCAAATTTTCAAACGCTTTTTTCTCAAAACCACGTTTTTCAAATCGGTACCCAAAATTTCTCGAAAACCAATGAACCGATTGCCTTGAGGTTTTTTGTGGTTATTCTATATACCATTATCTAGTACTTGTCATAGAATTTTTTTCCGTTACTTAGTTTTTGTTTTATAGGCAAAATAATAACTAATTGTTGGCCCAAAAATCACTATTTATGTTCAAACGTCCGCCATTTTGTCATAAATCGATATTTCCAAAACCGGTTATGACAAGTACTAGATTATAGTATCTAATTTAATAATCTTTTTGGTTTTTTTTTTCAGATGATTTTTGAAGAAATGCCAGTGGGTACCGTATACACAGATTTTTTTACGACGCTCCAAGGATCATACAATATCCTTGTATATTTTTGATATTTTTAAATAAAGAAAATTAAACATATTTTTGAATGTATATACTTTTAGATAATTAAAACCCCAATCCGAAATTTCAAATAGTTTTCCTTGAAAAAATTCACAAAAATGACCTTTTTACGGCTCCTAGGTGTATGTCTCTCCTTAAGGCGGTATTACCGCCTGGAATCTTCAAAAATTCGATATTTTTTTTGCCTTTTCTTATAGTTTGGGGTTCTGAGAATGTGTCTCGAAAATATTAATTTGAAATTCGTAGAACTCCCATAGTTATAGAGGCTTGAAGGCTGCGGTGTGTTGGGGCGCTGTAGGTGGTCACACCCTCGACCGTTGTATCTCGACCGTTGTGTTCATTGCATACCGGCTTGGGGAATTTCCCTATCTCTTGCCCCCCTTGCAGTCCAATACCCAAGGTACCCTTACAAAATTCAACCCAACTATCTGGATGTTTGCCCCAAAACATTTGCACTGTGGCAAAAACACCGTAGATATTGCTAATTATTTAGCTGTCGTCATTTTTAATAAAGGGTTCAAGCAAATCCTACACTGAGAAAAAACCATCATTAATCCAATATCTTTGGTGTTATTGAATGAAATTTCGTTGAGTCAATTGTAAAATTGTTGGTGTAAATAATCGGATTTATTAGTCCGAACAAAACGCTATTGACTTCAATAACATGATAAAATTGAAAGTTTTTTTTTTCATTCAAAAGATATATTGTTAGCCGAGAACAATATATTATTGAAACTATCTAAAAAATTCCCGCGAACAAATGATATAGTTTTGAATGCAATTTCTGCAACGAACGAAAAAAGCGTTTTAATTCATAACATGAATTGTTGATTCGAGTACACAAGAAAAATTGAATTTCGCTCGTTTGATTCAAATAAAATTTCTATTGAGTAAATATGTTATTTTATTGTTTTCACCATATCCGATATTGAGTTTAAGTACATTATACGTTAAAATATTATTATTTCATTTTTATTGAAAAATATTAAGCAAATGTCTGAATTGGTTAAAAATTATGCGAAAGTAAGATCTGTTTATTGCACATTTGGTTGAAAAAATTGAACCATGGCCGAGCGCCACCAAAATTAGAGGTGTGAGGAAACCCGTAGTTCTCAGAGTAACCGCTAGAGGCCGCACGCGCGCTCGTTTCTCGTAAGCGTAGCGCGAACTGAAAATCTACTTAAACGGCCTATGGCTAAGATCAAAGTGTAGTATCTGTTCGAATCAGTTGAATAACTGATATTCTCCCTATGGATATTCCATTGGCTATCGATATTCTCTCCACTGTTATCGTGGATGATCATTCTAATGCTCACTTTTTATTTAAGGGGTTACCCCCACTTGCGATTTTCAAAAAATCGATTTTTTTTATTGCATTTTTTTGAAGTATAAGTATCTGAGAATATGTCCTGAAAATTTCAAGTCGTAGTAGATGACTCTATGTAAGTTTACAAAAAAAATATTTTCTTCGTGTAAACTGAAATTGAAACTTTAAACGCGTTTTTCTCAAAATGACATTTCTGAAGTCGGTGACCAAGATTACTCGAACACTAATGAACCGATCTTCTTGAAATTTTGCAGGCTTATTTAATACATAAAAATGTAGTCTTTAATCGTTCGATTTTTTTTCGAAAAAAAAATGGCCGTTTTATAGCCAAAAAACGACCTTTTTTCGAAAAAATCGAACCATTAACTTTGACTGTCCGCCATTTTGTGAAAAATGAATATTTTTTTAAATCTTTCGATTAAAGACTAGTTTATACTTATAATTGACTAAATCCATCCGCATTTTTTTTTCAGATGATCCACTTCGCCGCAATGTTGGTCACCGCAAACCGTGTATATAAAAACATTATTTCATTGACGGCCATTTGCCACTAAACAATGTAATATTTTTCAATAAAAAAATTACTGAAAGTTCTTCAAGATGTGTTCTTTAAGATGGTATATTGATCGATTAGAAAAGTTTTGTAGTTTTCTTTAAAAAAATTCATGAAAAAAGCCTTTTTTGCGCTACAAGTGGGGGTAACGCCTTAAGATTTAAAACAAATTGAAAAACTTACGTCCCATGGCAAATTCGTTTCGATGTAGTAAAGAAATAATTAATTCTATTGATTGTATTTTTGTACGAAATAAAAAATGTTTGTAGCAACCGCTTAATTATTTCATCCATTATATCTACGGATTGTACATAGAATGATTTCAATAGAATATAATTTTATTTGAAGGATAATATAGATATTCAGAGAACAGAAGAGCTTTTTCAAATAAAATAACATGTTATTTAAATCAATCACATTTTCCAATATTTGATAGTATTGAAACAATCTCATATATAGGTGGCACTCCGCAGCAGCACATTTATTTGGATCGACCAATGTATTTTTTTTTTATTCAATTGGTTTTTTTTCTCAGTGTATTAATTATGGATGTGTTAGCTAACGCAACACAATACGCATAATGCAGAGACAACGAGCGTATACAACGGTCCAACAGACGGGCGTCTACCACATCTAAGGAGGCGCCGACCGCCAGAAGAGAAGTGAGTGCGGCTCAATATTATTTTTTTGAGCCTGAGGAAGGGGGTCTGTATGGTCCCGATATAGCTGATTAAGGGTAAGTTACTCAAATTAGTTGTTATCCACCGAAAGTTGAGCCGTATCAATGCTAAGTGTGTGAAAAACTTTAAACGCGTTTTTCTCGAATCGACATTTTTAAAGTCGGGCGCTCGTTTTTCTCAACAACTATTAGACCGATTGACTTCGGGTTTTGCACACATTTCGAGAGAACCTTCACCTATAGTCCGAACTAGAATGATACCGATAGCTTGAATATTTTAGCCCCGCTCTCATGTATTAGTTGACAATTTTCCGCGAAAATTAAGCCTTAATTTTCAAACAGCTGTGATTCCGATAAAAAAGTTCGTACTTATTTAGTTCTAGTTCAGACGATAACTACATCCATATAGAATTTAAAAAAAAAATGGTTCTTCTGTTTCAGACGGCTAGGATCGGCGCAGGCCGCGCGCCCGATTGGACGAGCGTCTCACGCTACGACCTGCATAACAGCGCATAACCTTTATATATTGCAATAAAGTATTTCACAAAAATTTGTGTTGCTAGTTGATACATGTCTTGATATGCATCAAAAACCCCGGTACTGTAGGTTCGATAGTTTTCGCAAAATTAATTCCTAAAAAATACTTTAAAAACTAGCTTCTAGATGGTAATACCGCCTTAACAGGTACATACACGAAGTACATACGAAGTACGACAATGTACATACACGAAGAATCCATTTGGTTCAACAACAATTTCGCACAATTTCCGGGAAGCGTATAATGTTCATTACAGTGGTACTTGTTGGCGCGAGGGCGACCAACGTCTATTCGAATGTGAATATTGGCAATTAGTCGTAATGTTCGCCCACGGACCACCGTTATGAATTATCGTCAGTAACAGAGGCAGAAAGAGGCAGTGAGGGAGAAACACCCAGGGCGGTAGAGAAAGAGCGAGAGAGGGCGCAAACGAAACAGGTAGCAACGAGATGGTGGCGGATCTCTTGTGAATAACACTCCGAGGCTTCCGACATTCTGTCAAAATAACTCTGTTCCGGAATGGGCTTCCCACCAGTGCACCCTTCAAAATCAGAACCACGGATCGAGTGATGGGTATAGAAGAGGAGAGAGCCAGGGAAAGAGCAAGACAGAAAACAGTCAGCTCTCTCGTGAAGTTCCCTCAAACTATCAATGGGTTACTCAGCTGTCGTGCAAATTGCGAGTAATTAGGCGCCATTCTCTAAATTCGCAGCATCCCCACATACTCGTCATCTTCATATCATAAAGGGTCTTCTCACTTTAGACGCTAAAAAAGGCTACTTTCATGCATTTTTTGATAGGTTTATTCTATAAATATTGATTTACATGTTGTTACGCTTAATAAATACGCTTTCGAAATACATTTAAAAAAATGTTTATGTATTTATGAAACTTTATTCTTTACAACTATAGCTACAGCGCATATGAAGGATTTTTTTAAATTTTGATATTTGCTATTTTTTTGCCAAAAACGGTGACAAAAAAAACACGTTTTTTTTTGTTTTTTCGAAAAATGTCCGCCATTTTGTTATTTTTGCGTATATAAAAAATCGTATGATATGCGCTATAGGCATTAACATACTGAATCTAAACAGCGCAGACCTACAATTTTTTTAGAACATTTTTTTAACTACCATTTTCGTCTATAAATAGTGACTTTAATAAAAAAATAAAAAAAATGTTTAATGTATTTCGAAAGTGTATTTATTAAGGGGTTAGTCCACTTTGGAACTACGAAAAAAAATATTTTCGCGATTTTTTTGGAGGATTTTATAAAAGATATGAAAATAAAGTTGTTGGGCTTGATAAATAAAGTCTTGAAATACATTAAAAAAAAAATTGTATTCATTTTCAAGTACAAAACCTATAGTTTAACGTAACGCCTCAAAAATAGGTGGGCTCGGTAGCTCCATTACAACACGGCAACAGCTTGTCTGAAACAAAAAAAAATCGAAGTCCACTAGATTCAGTATGACACCAGCTACAAAATGACCGTCGGATATAAAGTTTTATCGAAAAATAAAAAAATGCCAGATGAAAAACTAAAAAAGTTTTTAAAAACGCGTTTTTTTTCGCAGTTTTTCGCAAAAAAGAGTAATAATAAAAATTTTTGAACCATCGAGGGTCATCTTGTTGCGTATCATGTTTATAATATGTGGTTCAAATTTCAAGAGAATCGGTTTATTAGTTTTATAGATGCGATGGAGCTAGATTTTAAAAACGTTGTTTCGAGAAAAACGCGTTTAAAGTTTATACTATGAAAAACTCTTACCTAAACTCCCTGCTGATTGCTCACCATAGTTGATTTCTTCAAGTCTTGCTTGCTTTCGATTTTTTGAAATTTTCAAAGTGTGCTGGTCCCTTAAGTGTAACAACTTTTATATCAATATCTATAATATAAACCTATCAAAAATATTAATGAAAATAGCCATTTTTTTAGCGTCTAAAGTGAGAAGACCCCTTAACATTCCACCGCTGATTCAACTGTCCACAATTGCTTATTGCGTTGCACGTTCTCATTTACATGAAATTATGCAATATTTGATGAACATGTTCCCAGTGCAGATCATGACGTCAGCGAGATGAATCCGCACAACTTTCCTTGCAGGAGTGTACTCCAAAGTTATATGGCACAAATATAAAGCGAGGAAGGCGGGGAGGAGTGTAACAATGGAGAATGCAGGGCGGGGCTCGATACGTGGTAAATCTGAGATCCAGATGATACCGTCAACGCGCGTAGACGTACAAATCAAAGCGCGAAATTCACAGAAGAACGGTTTACCATCAAGGATCTCCTGCCTCTGTCGCAATCTCTGGCGCTATCGTCGACAGGAAATCCCTTAACGATGGCGAAAGCACATAGTTAGAGAAGGCAAGTTGAAGAATGCATCCAGTCGCGAGAGATGTACGCGAGCAGGGAGCTTAAGTCGAGGATGCCAGAAGTGGTTGTAAAAGCATCTGACTGGTGTACCTCGAAAGCTCGGAATACTCGGATCCCTAGCCCTGAGTGTCTATTGACACTTTTAATAGTCTCAATGGCCTCGACATCGTGTTTCAATGCTGGAAACTCCCAAGTGCACAGGGTTATTCGTGAAGAAAGAGAGAGAGAGAGAGAGAGAGAGAGAGAGAGAGAGAACGAGAGAGAGAACGAAGAGTAACTTTCGAACGAATCGTTAGATCCGAATGCCTTTGTTGAAATCTTCGGCTTGCTTTATTTTGAGGTGAATTCGTGGGGAAATTTCTACTCTCGAGTGACGGAGATTTGTGAAATGGAATAAATCAATACACGCGACTGCGTGACGGTGAATTTCCCGTTATTAGGCAGCGATAGTCAAAGAAGGGGGCCCGATTGAAATTTCGAACTTCCAACGATCAGAACTCCGAAAGAATTTTACACAAAAGACCAAAACTCCGAAAATCTGAACACCGTCAAAATAATTCGGCTATGGAAGTTTTACAAGTTTCAAAGTTTTCAATAAATCGACGAATTATGTCAAGAATTTTTTTTTTTTGAGAAGTGGTTTTATATCAATTTTGAAATTTGTCGAGACAATGTTATACGTTCTACATCATTTACAGTCAACTGTGTAGATTTTCGCTGGCATGATCTTGACGAATCTTGTAATTCCGGAATACTAATATTGGGAATTTCAAACCGTGGGCGCATGTCAAGATCATGCCAGCTACCCAGTTGACTGTAAATGATGCAGAACGTATAACATTGTCTGGACAAATTTCAAAATTGACACAAAATTACATCTTAATAAAAAAAATTCTTGAAATAATTCGTCGCTTTATTGAATATTTTGAAACGATTAAAAATTCCATAGCTGAATTATTTTGACGGTGTTCAGATTTTCGGAGTTTTGGTCTTTCGTGTAAAGTTCTTTCGGAGTTTTGAACGTTCTGATCATTCAAAGTTCGGAATTTCAACCCGGCCCCCAAGTAAGGAATCTTCGGAACTTCGTCATGTCATCACAGCCTCACAGTTTCTTCAACTTTGAACTTGGGTGCATGAAATTTTGAAAATTGATGCTTCGGATGGGAATCTCAATCAGTATGTGGCAAAAACTTGTTTTTTTTTCCCTGTATGTAAAATGGGGTTAAGTATTCTTTGCGTTTCTCATTGCAAGAGAGTCCATTGGACAAGTCTTTGAAAATGAGATTGTGGTTCCATTTGCCATTTTTGTTTTTAATCCGAAAATAAACACTTATCAATAGTCATCTATACTTGCTTTTCGTCACATGTTATTGAAGTCGTTAGTGCATATCTAACATTCCTACCTTGATGTAAAAACTGCCATATTGAAGTGGTCAATTCGCGGCGATTTTTTTTCCGATAAAAAATACTTTCTATGCAATGATGTAACGCGACCATGATGTCTTACCTGAAACAGAATCAGAAAAAGATGTGGATTAGTCGTTATCGTGTAGCCTCCAATATCGCTGCATTAGTGTAGCAAATTAATTATGATATTGGACATTAATATTAATATATTCAATCCTAACCTCTCTAACGTGACATTAGTAATTTAGCGACACGAATTTTAAAGCAGCGAATATGAAGACTAATCGGTGTAATCTTTCATATCATCCCGAGGGTGCCACTTGAACGTCATCAAACTTTCATTATTTTATTATCGTTAAATGTACTCTCGGAGGAATGATTTCTACCAATGGTCCTCATTTCATTTCGCGCGAGTGCATTTTCCGTTTCTTGTCGTCGAATTCTCGAAGAATCTTTTACACGCGTACAGATACTGTGAACGAGACGAATCTAGGAATGTCTGAGCGCCCGCGGGCAAATGAAAACTTTGGCTCATTCTCGTGTCAGGGCTTGGGTGGTATTGTGTGCAAAACTATTGCCACGTATAATAACCCATAATACTATAACGCATGCAAGACTGTTCAAGGAAGAAGATAGGATGACAGTATACGTAGTCTTCGCGCAGCTGAGCTACCTCAGTCAAAAACAGATTTTCTCGCAATCCTCGGCTCTGCATTCCACTCTGTAACTGTCTGAGGAACGACAGGAAGGTCCTGGTTTCAGCCTCCGGTGAGAGTAAGTTTTCGAAGAATAGCGATAAATTACTCTGTACCGCTCGAGGTAAAAGCTCCTTAAAGTTTTACCTCATTCTAGAAGGGTCATTGTACAAACGGGTAACCTACTCTCTATGAGAAAAGTTACCATTTATAGTGGAAATCCCACGTAAGGGTCTGCAAGTATATAATTGCTATTTGAAGAAAAAAGATCGATCCTCAAGTATCAAAGGTTCGACGAGGGAGAATTTACATATTTCTTGTTGAAAAAAATCAATGATAAAGAAATGTCTGATTGAAGAAATCAAATAAATTAATTCGACGGTAATAATATCTTGTTCCGTTTATGTTGAATCGGATCAAATGTTCGGCGAACGAGAATTCATATATGTCGTATTGAATAAATCAATAATCTCAAAATGCCTCATTCAATAAACCAAACAAATCAATTAGATGCGAATCATCTCGTATTTCATTTATGTTGAATGTGATAAAATGTTCGACGAGCGAAAATTCACAAATGCTTTATTGAATTAATCAATAATAAAAAAATGCCTGATGAAAAAATCAAATAACTCATTTAGACGAAAATCATCTCTTATTCCGTTTTGTTCAATAGAATCAAATGTTCAATAAGCGAAAATGTACGTATGCCTTATTGAAAATAAATCAACAATAAAAAAATTTCCCATTAAAAAAATCAAATGACCCAATTAGATACTAATCATCTCGTGTTTCATTTATGTTGAATATGATAAATGTATGTTCGATGAGCGAAAATTCAGAGTTTATGTTGAATATGATAAATATGTTCGACGAGCGAAAATTCGCACATGCCTTATTGAAAAAATCAATAATCAAAAAATGACTCATGGAAAAAATCAATTGAATCAATTAACTGATGATCATCTCTTGTTCCATTTATGTTGAGGATGATAAAATGTTCGAGGAGCGAGAATTCACAAATGCCGTATTGAAAAAATCAACAATAAAAAAATGCTTCATGGAAAAAATCAAATAAATCATTTACATGATAATCATCTCTAGTCCCATTTCGTTCAATACAATCAACTGTTCGACAAGCGAGAATTTACATATGTCTTATTGAAAAAAATCAACAATAAAATAACTTCCCACTAACAAAACCAAATAAATCAATTAGCTGATGATCATCTCTTGTTCCATTTATGTTGAATAGGATAAAATGTTCAACGAGCGAGAATACACATGTGTCTTATTGGAAAAATCAATAATAAAAAAATGACTCATTGAAAAAATCAAATAAATCAATTACATGATAATCATCTCTTGTTCGGTTTATCTTGAATGGGAAAACGTATTCTTTTGTGTCACGAATATAGCCCATTGTACGGGTTTTTTGCTGCCGAATGCTGCCAACAACTTTGGGATTTATCGGGACTCCGAGTATATCGGTGCACCCCAGTGGAGAAAAAGGAGGTAAAAGGTATAATGGTAGAAGGATGTATCGAATCGATTCAACTCCTCTGTACCGAGGCTGAACATGTGTATATGTGTACGTGTACGTTGACCCGGCGCACTTGGGCACATTGGTCCACTGACCTAAGAGAGGAGAACCTCAGAATCCCAAAGGAAGGAAAGTAGCGTACAGTCAAACTCTGGCCGAGAAGAAAAACGATCCGCTGCTCGTTGGTTGTTGATTTCCCAGCTTTCAAATCGATTCCCTGGCATCGCATTGTACAAAGTTCCAAATATCTCTGCGACGATAAAAAGACGTTCCTGACTGAGATTTTTACTCGTTTCCTCAAAAAGAAGAATCGATGATTTCTTTTTTACAAAATGAGCGCTTTCCGTTAAGCGATAATTTATTACACCTTTAGTCGAGACCTCAACGAACGATTCGAAGCTCTCTCGATTCTTTCTCATTTCTGTCCTTTCTCCACGTACATACATCTTCCCCGAGCTATCGTCTGGACTTTTCTTATCGAACGAGTACTGTCCGGGAAATGGCCAACCGGAAGTTCCATTGGGCTGCGGTGTTCCCGACATTTCAAAGATATAAGACTTCAACATCAGAGACCGAGACTCTGATGTTGGAGATGGTTCGAAACCGTAATGACCAATTCTATCCGGCATATATTCCATTCTATGGTTTATTTCCCTCCCTGCTTCCAAATCGCTGGAGTACCACGGTCAGGAATTTCGTAGTTGGATGTTTCCTTCATTCAGCGATGAGAGCGGAGACATTTGTTACATTTCTTGACAACTGCTGAGCTCAGCGCTGTGTACAAAAAAACTGGATACGTTTGCACTCTCCTTGGTGCAGGACTACTTCGCGGCCTGACCAATATTGAACACTTCTACTTGAACTCATCCTTAGCGCACTGGAAGTTCTCTACATCGTCTAATCCGGTTCTAATATTGAATCAGCTCATTCATTTGCAGGACGATCATAAGGGGATCACGAGAAATCAGATGCTGTATAACTTCTCGCCTCTTGAATCCCAAAGTCTTGATCATTCGACACCTATCGATATACGGTAAATCACAAACAAAGTAGATTGGTTTGTCCAATTTGGAAGTTCATCCAATGTAGAAGAGTCTCTCGGTAAATCGTACTCTCACAAGGAGTACTGAATCAGAATCTTTAAAATCTGCTTGGAAGCCAATGGATTATAAATGAAAAATCAAGTCCTACAGGAAAAAAGAAAGTCCGGGCAATTCGGTGAGTCTCAACGCGAATAATTCAACGATATATGTACAAGAGGCAAGGGCGGTAAAAAAGACAGATAAAATAGGTAGCAGTTGAAATTCAAGTGGCTCCTGTATGACGACAGGATCCTCACCGGACGCTCCTCGTCGCGGGTACCGAAGCGCTTGGGAGCTTTTACAGTTTGGACGAGATCGATATCCGAAATCGATACTTTCCGGATATCCCTTCTTTCTCGTTCGCTCTTCTGTATAGTTTCTGTCGTGCAGTCTGGCTATAATCAACGTGAGTGAACGAGAGAATAGAGGATAACGGGGAAGGAAAAGGACGAGAGGAAAATTGTTGGAGAGGAGGCACGCTCAGCTATAACAGAGAAATTCGTTCGGAATTCTCTCTCTCTCCCCCGGTGCCTCTCCTATTCTATATCGACATACACGAAAGGGTGGTCCCATTCCTATGAAACCGCCTGGGGATTGCAGGCCCAGATTTACCTCGCTTTTTTTCACTCTCGCCAGATCTTCAATCCTTTCGTATCTCAC